>JAAAWM010011097.1:0-61867 GCA_036873465.1 Thinopyrum obtusiflorum
TCTCCGACACCGTGCACACATCCATAGGACGGCGGCTTGTCCACCAGGACCTTCTTCAGTATGTTCAGGGCCCGGTTGAATGGGGTGTCCCACTTGGGCCTCGCCGACGACTGTGACGACTCGTCGCTTTTGGCTGCCTTTTGGTGCTGCTCTTTCTACAAAAGGAACGTGGATGGTTTACTAATGTGACAAAAATTTCAGTCGAATTGATTGGAAGCTATAATATGATAATGTGGTAATATAACAATTACCAGAAGTCTCATGAACTCCGTCATGTTCGGGTCCGTGTAAATGAGCTTTTTGTCTTTGTCCCACTTGTATTGGGCCCTGATCCAGTCATGCTCCAGTGGGTCGATGAACTCCGCCAAGGGGTCTGGGATTCTGTGACTTTCACGTTCGGCGTCCTCCTTGGCCCATACGTGCCGCTTCCCCTCGTAACCACGGCTTCCGAGGTGATGGGGAGGCATGTTCCTGGCCTGGAGTGCCTTCATTTTCTCCGACCTTGCCTTGACACTTTCTTTACCGCAATTCTCCTTGAATTTTGCAAAGTCCTCTTCCGTTATTGACGGATTATCAGCATGAATCTTGGACCATGGTTCATTCTTCGCAATCGCTTTTTTCACCCGAACTTTCAAGGCGGACAAGTCGTTGGTGAACGTCACCATCGCCTTGTCATTTATCTTTGTCATGGCGATGTCTTCCCACGGATCTTTATATTTTTCTTCATTGGGGGGGGGGGGGGGGGGGGGGGGGGGGGGGGGGGGGGGGGGGGGGGGGGGGGGGGGGGGGGGGGGGGGGGGGGGGGGGGGGGGGGGGGGGGGGGGGGGGGGGGGGGGGGGGGGGGGGGGGGGGGGGGGGGGGGGGGGGGGGGGGGGGGGGGGGCATCCAAGTTGATTGCCCCAGCACGAGCGCGCTTCCTCCGGCTCCGTTGGCTCTAACTACTTGGGGTGCATCTCCGTGACCACAATTTGTCCGATGCCAAGCTCGTTTCATCTTCGTGTCCTCTTCTTCTCCGGTGCTTTACCGGCTACGACAGCATCGTTGTCGGTCTCGGGGGTGTTGTCGGTGCCGGTGCCAGTGCTGGTGCCGGTGTCGGCGTCGGTGTCGGGGTTGGTGCCAGAGCCGCCACCATGCAACCCCATTTGGTGTTCGTCCAGGTAATCAAAATAGTGATTTGCTGCCTTGATGGGGTCTTCGAGGCGAGCAGAACCACCCACGACTTCGGCGTCGGTAGACATGTTTCCTATTGATCAACAATTGTAGCTAAAAGATATAATGAAGAGGAAAAAGGGGCCTATGTTTGGTTGGAATGTTGATTCATTCCCCTTCCGGCAAATCCCGGGTACTCCATATGTCCTAGTTTCTAGCACAAGTCATGCCGAAAATCACGGAAATTTTCGGCATTACCTTTGCTAAAAAGTGGACATATGGAGCGCCCGAAATTTGCTGGAACAGAAATGCATCAACATTCCAGCAAAACATAGGCCACTCAGATATTTTTCGACAATTGGCACGGGGGGGGGGGGGGGGGGGGGGGGGGGGGGGGGGGGGGGGGGGGGGGGGGGGGGGGGGGGGGGGGGGGGGGGGGGGGGGGGGGGGGGGGGGGGGGGGGGGGGGGGGGGGGGGGGGGGGGGGGGGGGGGGGGGGGGGGGGGGGGGGGGGGGGGGGGGGGGGGGGGGGGGGGGGGGGGGGGGGGGGGGGGGGGGGGGGGGGGGGGGGGGGGGGGGGGGGGGGGGGGGGGGGGGGGGGGGGGGGGGGGGGGGGGGGGGGGGGGGGGGGGGGGGGGGGGGGGGGGGGGGGGGGGGGGGGGGGGGGGGGGGGGGGGGGGGGGGGGGGGGGGGGGGGGGGGGGGGGGGGGGGGGGGGGGGGGGGGGGGGGGGGGGGGGGGGGGGGGGGGGGGGGGGGGGGGGGGGGGGGGGGGGGGGGGGGGGGGGGGGGGGGGGGGGGGGGGGGGGGGGGGGGGGGGGGGGGGGGGGGGGGGGGGGGGGGGGGGGGGGGGGGGGGGGGGGGGGGGGGGGGGGGGGGGGGGGGGGGGGGGGGGGGGGGGGGGGGGGGGGGGGGGGGGGGGGGGGGGGGGGGGGGGGGGGGGGGGGGGGGGGGGGGGGGGGGGGGGGGGGGGGGGGGGGGGGGGGGGGGGGGGGGGGGGGGGGGGGGGGGGGGGGGGGGGGGGGGGGGGGGGGGGGGGGGGGGGGGGGGGGGGGGGGGGGGGGGGGGGGGGGGGGGGGGGGGGGGGGGGGGGGGGGGGGGGGGGGGGGGGGGGGGGGGGGGGGGGGGGGGGGGGGGGGGGGGGGGGGGGGGGGGGGGGGGGGGGGGGGGGGGGGGGGGGGGGGGGGGGGGGGGGGGGGGGGGGGGGGGGGGGGGGGGGGGGGGGGGGGGGGGGGGGGGGGGGGGGGGGGGGGGGGGGGGGGGGGGGGGGGGGGGGGGGGGGGGGGGGGGGGGGGGGGGGGGGGGGGGGGGGGGGGGGGGGGGGGGGGGGGGGGGGGGGGGGGGGGGGGGGGGGGGGGGGGGGGGGGGGGGGGGGGGGGGGGGGGGGGGGGGGGGGGGGGGGGGGGGGGGGGGGGGGGGGGGGGGGGGGGGGGGGGGGGGGGGGGGGGGGGGGGGGGGGGGGGGGGGGGGGGGGGGGGGGGGGGGGGGGGGGGGGGGGGGGGGGGGGGGGGGGGGGGGGGGGGGGGGGGGGGGGGGGGGGGGGGGGGGGGGGGGGGGGGGGGGGGGGGGGGGGGGGGGGGGGGGGGGGGGGGGGGGGGGGGGGGGGGGGGGGGGGGGGGGGGGGGGGGGGGGGGGGGGGGGGGGGGGGGGGGGGGGGGGGGGGGGGGGGGGGGGGGGGGGGGGGGGGGGGGGGGGGGGGGGGGGGGGGGGGGGGGGGGGGGGGGGGGGGGGGGGGGGGGGGGGGGGGGGGGGGGGGGGGGGGGGGGGGGGGGGGGGGGGGGGGGGGGGGGGGGGGGGGGGGGGGGGGGGGGGGGGGGGGGGGGGGGGGGGGGGGGGGGGGGGGGGGGGGGGGGGGGGGGGGGGGGGGGGGGGGGGGGGGGGGGGGGGGGGGGGGGGGGGGGGGGGGGGGGGGGGGGGGGGGGGGGGGGGCGGCGAGGGAGCTCAGGCTCGGGCGGCGGCGGTCGAGGGTGGCGGACGGCGGTGAGGTCGAGGTCGCGCGGGCAGGGGAGAGGAGGGGCGGCGTTGTGGTCGAGGGCGGGCAGGGGAGACGCCGGTGAGGTCGAGGGCGGGCTCGGGAGACGGCCGGCGACCAGGTCGATGGCGGCCAGGGGCGACGGCCGGCGGTCGAGGGCGACGGACGGCAGTAGCGCTGGATCCTAAAAACGCGCTACTACTATGTGCCATTAGCTAATGACAAAGATCCTTGTGACTTTTCCGGAGCCATGGATTATGATCTTTCTTAGGTAATGTAGTATTGATTCTTCTTTTCACGTATGCTTCATCGTCATCGTCATCTTCCCTCATCGGGTTGCTGTATTGGTCGTAGTCTTCCTCGTTGGCTACTCCATCCATTCCGACGATGCTCCTTTTGGATCTCCTCACGACAACACGGCTGGGATTGGCCGGGTCGGTTATGAAGAAGCATTGTGTCACGTGCTTAGCGTGTACCCATGGCTCATTTTTGGCGATGACGTTAACGTTCACGGGAGTGCTCTTCGCGTCAGGTATAGACATGGTGGTGAAATACTTGTTTTCTCTTACGACGTCCTTGGCCCATCTGACACGGAACATCGTCGCATCATGCATTCCAGCATAGTCAAGCTCCCAGATCTCTTCGACCCTTCGTAGAATCTCTCAGTTGTGCCGTTGGCGTCAGTCACGCATTGAATTGTCACCCCAGAGTTCTGGTAATCACTGTCCATGTCTTTGGCCTCCGTGTAGAATGTGTACCCATTGATATCGTAGGACTGATAGATCATGAGCTTGGGCGCGGGGCCATGTGCTCAGGCGTGTACGAGCAATCCGTCCGAACTGCCCTCTTCCGGGGGATTTTCAAGAACTTGTTGTTTAAACTAGCGCAAGAAAGTGGCGTTGTGCTCTACAGTAACTTCGTCGTCCGTCTTGAGCATCCCCTTATCATGGTACTTCTTTGCGATGGTTTCTTTGTGCTATGCCACATAATCATCTACCACATCTAGGTGTTGTAGCACTACTAAGTTAGCCCTGTCAAAGTCGTTCCGTCTATCCGAGTAGTCCACATGCAATTCCCTGCGGCCGTTATTGTGACCATCTCCTTCGAGCTTCCCATCGTGCTTCTTGACGGGCAAACCAACAACAGGGTCTCCGACGCTTATATAATTCTCGCAAAAGGAGATGCACTCATGCGTCAGATACCCCTGGACAATGCTCCCTTCCGGACGGGACATATTACGAACGAATCCTTTGATGACCCCATTCATCCTCTCGAACGGCATCATGCTGTGAAGGAATGTCGGCCCGAGGTCGATGATGTCGTCCACGATGTGGACACATAGATGCACCATGACGTCAAAGAACGCGGGCAGGAAGTACATCTCAAGCTCACCTAGTATGACAACGATCTCTTCCTGTAGCCTTCGGAGCTGCTTCACACTTATGGACTTTCGAGATATAATGTCGAAGAAGTTGCAGAGACCAGTAAGCGTGTCACGGACGTGCTTCTCCATTATCCCTCTAATGGCAACCGGGAGTATCTGCGTCATCATCACATGACAGTCATGAGACTTCATCCCGCTGAATCTTTTCTTCTTGGGGTCTAGAAATCTGCTTATCTTCCCACAGTAACCGGAACTGACTTTGATTCCCATAAGGCACTTGATGAATTGATCGATCTCCTTCGCACTTAAGGTGAAGCAAGAAGGGGGGCAATAATTCTCCTCCTTCTTGTTGACTTTTCTGCCCCTTTCCCCCTCCTCCGTCTCCGTCTCCGTCTCCTCCATCAACTTTTTTACGGTGGAGATCTTTCCTGATCTTCAAATCTTCCAAGTCTTTCCTTGCCTTTGGCCCATCCTTGGTATTCTCCGACATGTTCGTCAGTGTGCCAAGCAAGCTCTCGAGGACATTCTTCGTGATATGCATTGGATCAAGGCAATGAGGTGTGTCATGATTGGGCCAGTACTCCAAGTCCCAGAAAACAGACCTCATTTTCCATACCTTCAGCAGCGGCTCTGGCGCCTTTTTTATCTTTCCCGGCGCGGGGCATTGTTCCCAGTTTCTCAACAGCTCGTCGATTTCGGTGCTGCTCCTCTTACGTGGAGGTCCTCGAAGCTCAGCCAACCCATTGAATAGATCTCCACGCTTTCTCCACGGGTCATCCTTCTCGAGCCATCTACGATGCCCCATGTACACGATTTTCCCGGACCCGCCATCTTTCGTTGACATAAGCTGCTGAGACATTGTATCATCCATGCACCTCGTGCATCCGCAGTATCCGTGGCACACCTGGCCTGAGGTGTACCCGTAATCGAGATAGTCGTGCACCATCGTCATCAGCGCGGCTCTCATATGGAAATATTCTCCTTTGCTGGCGTCCCATGTCCATGCCGGTGTTTTCCATAACGTGTCTAGCTCCTCTTGCAGAAGCCCCATATACAGGTTAATACTATTTCCCGGTTGTTTCGGCCCTTGAATCAGCATGCTCATGTGTATGTACTTTGTCTTCATGCACTTCCATGGGGGGAGGTTGTACATCCATAAAACATGGGCCATGTGCTGTGGTTGGTGTTCTGGTTTCCAAACGGATTCATGCCATCGGTACTCGCACCAAGCACGATGTTCCTTGGAGCTGCAGCAAATCCATATACGGCGTTGAATGCTCTCCACTGGCTACCATCTACGAAGTGTCTCAGCCTCGGATCATCTCCATCGTCGGGCTTCTTCCTCTCCACGTGCCAGCGCATGAGCTTTGCTTCCTTAGGATCTACGAAATACCACTGTAGACGGGGAGTGGTCGGAAAGTACCATACAACTTTCTGAGGAGCTTTCTTTCCTGCCTTCTTGTATCGAGAAGCATTGCACACTGGACAACTGGTTTTTTCCGCGTGCTCCCCCTGATAAATGATGCAATCGTTGATGCATGCGTGGTACCTAATGTGCGGCAAATCAAAAGGGCAAACAATTTTCTTGGCCTCCTCGACACTAGTAGGACACAGGTTCCCCGCAGGAAGAACTTTATTATGTAGAAACTTCAAATGCTCATCGAGGCTTTTGTCTGTCCATTTGTTTTTGGCCTTCGTCTTTAGAAGTTCGAGCGTGAAACTCAAGCGGGTCACCTCGGGATCGCAACCGTCATACAATGGAGTCCTCGAGTCTACTTCAAGTTGCGCCAGCTTGGCCTCCTCTCTAGAAGCAGCTCTCTCGCTAGTCGTACTCTTGCGAAGGAGGTCTCGAACATGAGGGTCCTGCACGACTGCACTTAGTAGCGTCGAAGACTGCGGCGTGACCGCCGCATCTTCTCCGCCATGTCCGGACTCTTCTTCGCCGTGTCCAGAATCTTCTCCACCGCCGTCGTCATTTCCGGACTCTTCCCCGCCGACATGTCCGGCGCCATCGTCGGGGGGGGGGGGGGGGGGGGGGGGGGGGGGGGGGGGGGGGGGGGGGGGGGGGGGGGGGGGGGGGGGGGGGGGGGGGGGGGGGGGGGGGGGGGGGGGGGGGGGGGGGGGGGGGGGGGGGGGGGGGGGGGGGGGGGGGGGGGGGGGGGGGGGGGGGGGGGGGGGGGGGGGGGGGGGGGGGGGGGGGGGGGGGGGGGGGGGGGGGGGGGGGGGGGGGGGGGGGGGGGGGGGGGGGGGGGGGGGGGGGGGGGGGGGGGGGGGGGGGGGGGGGGGGGGGGGGGGGGGGGGGGGGGGGGGGGGGGGGGGGGGGGGGGGGGGGGGGGGGGGGGGGGGGGGGGGGGGGGGGGGGGGGGGGGGGGGGGGGGGGGGGGGGGGGGGGGGGGGGGGGGGGGGGGGGGGGGGGGGGGGGGGGGGGGGGGGGGGGGGGGGGGGGGGGGGGGGGGGGGGGGGGGGGGGGGGGGGGGGGGGGGGGGGGGGGGGGGGGGGGGGGGGGGGGGGGGGGGGGGGGGGGGGGGGGGGGGGGGGGGGGGGGGGGGGGGGGGGGGGGGGGGGGGGGGGGGGGGGGGGGGGGGGGGGGGGGGGGGGGGGGGGGGGGGGGGGGGGGGGGGGGGGGGGGGGGGGGGGGGGGGGGGGGGGGGGGGGGGGGGGGGGGGGGGGGGGGGGGGGGGGGGGGGGGGGGGGGGGGGGGGGGGGGGGGGGGGGGGGGGGGGGGGGGGGGGGGGGGGGGGGGGGGGGGGGGGGGGGGGGGGGGGGGGGGGGGGGGGGGGGGGGGGGGGGGGGGGGGGGGGGGGGGGGGGGGGGGGGGGGGGGGGGGGGGGGGGGGGGGGGGGGGGGGGGGGGGGGGGGGGGGGGGGGGGGGGGGGGGGGGGGGGGGGGGGGGGGGGGGGGGGGGGGGGGGGGGGGGGGGGGGGGGGGGGGGGGGGGGGGGGGGGGGGGGGGGGGGGGGGGGGGGGGGGGGGGGGGGGGGGGGGGGGGGGGGGGGGGGGGGGGGGGGGGGGGGGGGGGGGGGGGGGGGGGGGGGGGGGGGGGGGGGGGGGGGGGGGGGGGGGGGGGGGGGGGGGGGGGGGGGGGGGGGGGGGGGTAAAGCACCATGTTCAAGTAGGGATTACAGCTGGGTGCGGGAGAGTGGACCGCGTAAAATAGATGAGGATGGTGATGATGATGGTGATGTTGATGAAGACGATCACTGAGGCGATGATTCCCCTCTCGATGGCACTCCGGTGCCACCAAGAGAGAGGAGGAGAGGTTCTCCCCCTTGTGCTTCCTCCTCCATGGCCTCCCCCCGGGATGGGGAAAGGTTCTCCCTCTGGTCCTTGGCCTTCATGGCGATGATGGCCTCTCCGGGATACTCCTCCATGGCCACCGGTGATGATGGCCCCCTCCGGCAGGGTGCCGGAGAGGGCCTAGATTGATTTCTCGTGGCTACAGAGGCTTGCGGCGGTGGAACTTCTGATCTAGGTTTCTTTCTGGAAGTTTGGGTATATATAGGAGAAGTTGGCGTTGATTTCACGTCAGGGGGGTCACCGAGGCGTCCACGAGGCAGGGGGCGCGCCCTACCCCCCTGGGCGCGCCCCCCACCCTCGTGGGTGCCTCGGGACTCCCCCGGTCCATCTCCGGTGCTCCGTGGGCTTCTTCTGGTCCAAAAACAGGCTCCGTGAAATTTCAGGTCAATTGGACTCCGTTTGGTTTTCCTTTTCTGCGATACTCAAAAACAAGGAAAAAACAGGAACTGGCACTGGGCTCTGGGTTAATAGGTTAGTCCCAAAAATCATATAAAACAATATATAAAAGCCCATTAAACATCCAAGATAGATAATATAACAGCATGAATACTTCATAAATTATAGATACGTTGGAGACGTATCAGCTCTCGAGGACATTCTTCGTGATATGCATTGGATCAAGGCAATGAGGTGTGTCATGATTGGGCCAGTACTCCAAGTCCCAGAAAACAGACCTCGTTTTCCATACCTTCAGCAGCGGCTCCGGCGCCTTTTTGATCTTTCCCGGCGCGGGGCATTGTTCCCAGTTTCTCAACAGCTCGTCGATTTCGGCGCCGCTCCTCTTACGTGGAGGTCCTCGAAGCTCAGCCAACCCATTGAATAGATCTCCATGCTTTCTCCACGGGTCATCCTTCTCGAGCCATCTACGATGCCCCATGTACACGATTTTCCCGGACCCACCATCTTTCGTTGACGTAAGCTGCTGAGACGTTGTATCATCCATGCACCTCATGCATCCGAAGTATCCGTGGCACACCTGGCCTGAGGTGTACCCGTAACCGAGATAGTCGTGCACCGTCGTCATCAGCGCGGCTCTCATATGGAAATATTCTCCTTTGCTGGCGTCCCATGTCCATGCCGGTGTTTTCCATAACGTGTCTAACTCCTCTTGAAGAAGCCCCATATACAGGTTAATACTATTTCCCGGTTGTTTCGGCCCTTGAATCAGCATACTCATGTGTATGTACTTTGTCTTCATGCACTTCCATGGGGGGAGGTTGTACATCCATACAAACACGGGCCATGTGCTGTGGTTGGTGTTCTGGTTTCCAAACGGATTCATGCCATCGGTACTCGCACCAAGCACGATGTTCCTTGGATCTTCTGCAGCAAATCCATATACGGTGTTGAATGCTCTCCACTGGCTACCATCTACGAGGTGTCTCAGCCTCGGATCATCTCCATCGTCGGGCTTCTTCCTCTCCGCGTGCCAGCGCATGAGCTTTGCTTCCTTAGGATCTACGAAATACCGCTGCAGACGGGGAGTGATCGGAAAGTACCATACAACTTTCTGAGGAGCTTTCTTTCCTGCCTTCTTGTATCGAGAAGCATTGCACACTGGACAACTGGTTTTTTCCGCGTGCTCCCCCCGATAAATGATGCAATCGTTGATGCATGCATGGTACCTAATGTGCGGCAAATCAAAAGGGCAAACGATTTTCTTGGCCTCCTCGACACTAGTAGGACACAGGTTCCCCGCGGGAAGAACTTTATTATGTAGAAACTTCAAATGCTCATCGAGGCTTTTGTCTGTCCATTTGTTTTTGGGCTTCGTCTTTAGAAGTTCGAGCGTGAAACTCAAGCGGGTCACCTCGGGATCGCAACTGTCATACAATGGAGTCCTCGAGTCTACTTCAAGTTGCACCAGCTTGGCCTCCTCTCTAGAAGCAGCTCTCTCGCTAGTCGTACTCTTGCGAAGGAGGTCTCGAACATGAGGGTCCTGCACGACTGCACTTAGTAGCGTCGAAGACTGCGGCGTGACCGCCGCCTCTTCTCCGGCGCCATGTCCGGACTCTTCTTCGCCGTGTCCGGAATCTTCTCCGCCGCCGTCGTCATTTCCGGACTCTTCCCCGCCGACATGTCCGGCGCCATCGTCTTCTTGTCGATCGGTCATCTCTTCGTCTAGCCCCATGTCGTTATTCCCTGCCATGTGGACGTCCTCATCATTATCATCTTCTTCACTTATCCACTGAGTATAGCCATCCATGAAACCATTCATCAGCAGGTGCGCCTTCAAAGTGCCACGATCAAAAGGGTCCAAAAGGACTCCTTCCCCCCCCCCCCCCCCCCCCCCCCCCCCCCCCCCCCCCCCCCCCCCCCCCCCCCCCCCCCCCCCCCCCCCCCCCCCCCCCCCCCCCCCCCCCCCCCCCCCCCCCCCCCCCCCCCCCCCCCCCCCCCCCCCCCCCCCCCCCCCCCCCCCCCCCCCCCCCCCCCCCCCCCCCCCCCCCCCCCCCCCCCCCCCCCCCCCCCCCCCCCCCCCCCCCCCCCCCCCCCCCCCCCCCCCCCCCCCCCCCCCCCCCCCCCCCCCCCCCCCCCCCCCCCCCCCCCCCCCCCCCCCCCCCCCCCCCCCCCCCCCCCCCCCCCCCCCCCCCCCCCCCCCCCCCCCCCCCCCCCCCCCCCCCCCCCCCCCCCCCCCCCCCCCCCCCCCCCCCCCCCCCCCCCCCCCCCCCCCCCCCCCCCCCCCCCCCCCCCCCCCCCCCCCCCCCCCCCCCCCCCCCCCCCCCCCCCCCCCCCCCCCCCCCCCCCCCCCCCCCCCCCCCCCCCCCCCCCCCCCCCCCCCCCCCCCCCCCCCCCCCCCCCCCCCCCCCCCCCCCCCCCCCCCCCCCCCCCCCCCCCCCCCCGGTGAATCTAGCTAGCTAACTAATGGAGAGGGGTTATGGTGGATGGGGGCATTAATGGGGGAGAGAAGAGAGGTGTAGGAGAAAGAGAGAGGCCATTTATGGAGAAGGGTGCCATTAATGAGGAGAGAAGAGAGGTAGGAGGAAGAGAGAAGAAGAGAAACAATGGTGGAGCTAGAGTGGAGAGGGGAGAGGGGAAAGGAGGGGGAGAGAAGGCAAAGTGGGGGAGAGGAGGGGAAGGGGGTGGAAAAGGTGGCACCAGCCGCAACTAGTAGTAGCGCTACTTTGCAAAAAGCGCTGCTGCTATTGGACTTAGTAGTAGCGCTTTCCTGGAAAAGCACTACTACTAAGTGGGGCCCACTAGCAGTAGCGGCGCGTAAAAACAGAGCGCTGCTACTAAACTGTTAGTAGTAGCGCTTTTTTCTGTACACCGCTACAACTACAAAAATAGTCGGTGGCCTCGTCTGGTCCCACATAGTAGTAGCGCGTTTCTGCTTCACAGCGCTACTACTATGGTGTTACTAGTAGCGCTTTCCAGGAAAAGCGCTACTGCTAAATAGCAGCAGCGTTTACTTCTTTCCAGCGCTACTACTATGCTACTGTGTATAAGCGTTTTTCTAGTAGTGTCACAGGGGATACCGCGGTGACCACCCGCCCTGGATCCGGCGCTGGTTGAGGGCGCCGCAGCCCTGCTGAAGTCGACACGCTGATCCGCTCGAGGCCTTCAGCGAGCCGCCACCGACGGGATCCAAGCCGGGAGAGAGAGAACGCCCCGCCGCCGTCCTCGAACCCGCGCAGTCTTCGCCGGCAAGGCCTCAGGCGGCGGCGAGACGAAGAGGAGACTGGTGGGTTGCCTCGGCGGCTAGATTGGATCGCCCCCGTGGTCGCCCGAGCGGGACGACCCGGGGGTGCGGGAGTCCGTTTGGATGAAGTTGAAATACACCGCTCCTTCATAAAGCTCCTTGATCATTCGTTATAGAGAGATTGCGTAAGGCTTCAGTTTTACGTAGATGTAGCATTTTTGTTCACCAGCAATGCTACATCTACGTAAGGGTTGTTACGTGATTAACGTAGGAGCTGAGATGGCAGTTGTTGTTTGGAGAAAATTAGGGAGGGGGCCCCACCCAGTTGAAATCAGGGGGGCCGGAGAGATTAGTTATAGAGAGATTGTGTAAGGCTTCGTAGAGTTTTACGTAGATGTAGCATTTTTGTTCGCAGTACGGACATAGAGCGAACACCGGCCAAACTGAAGGCCCAAACGGACCCAAAAAAAGGACAAAAACCAGTGTTGGTTTTGGTTGGCCGCCGCGTTGGTGTTGGCCTTGGCACGGCATAAACTTGGAGGCGATGCAGGCGATTCCGTTCAAAGAAAGTTTACGTCCTGGAGAACGGCCCCGCAAGGACGCGAGTGTACAGCAGTACTCTGCAAGACTGCAAGGCAAAGCTACGGCGGGCGTATGGTCCCATCAGCCATCACACGCTGGCCAGTGGCCATGGCCAGAAGAGCAGCGGTGCGCAGTGAGCCCGTGAGGTTCCGCAATCAAGACACTCAACAACTCGAAACGAGATCCTCTAACATCACGAACGTATGTCAAGGAAGCTACAGTACGCTGACATCCCTCCTCACATCCATATGATTAAAACTAAAATAACTTGAATTAATTTGCAAATTACAAATCTGCTGTATACATTTACAAAAATTACATACAAACAAAATTATGGTGCAATAAAATCAATTTCATATTTATTTTCTATGAACATTAACTTTCTACAGTACATGTTGCTACAGTACCATGCCATCCCTTCTCTGATTTGCACTGTAGCTTCGTGACGTCCCTTCGTGATGTTAGAGGATCCGTTCACCAACAACTCTAGTACTAGGCGAGCTTCTTCCTGGTAGTAATAACTGCTCTGTGCTCTCCACCACTCCGTCACTCCACTCCATCTCGTCCTTGAGCTGAGCTGAAATACAGAGCTCTCACGCGCTTTGTCTTCTCCGTTGGGGTTGGACGATTCATTCAAGCTAAGCCTCGGCGAGGTAAGCTCGTCTTCCACCTGTGTTTTTCCCCCGCTTCTTTGCTTCGTTTCGTCATTGTTTTCTTGGCACAACAGCATCGATCCAGCGCGGTGGCCAGTAAAGCATCCATGCCGGGCAGCGAAGATCGGATCAGCGCTCTGCCGGACGGCGTCCTCCAGCACGTCCTTGGCTCCCTGCCGGTGAATGACGCGGTCCGGACGAGCGTGCTCGCCGCTCGCTGGCGCCACGCCTGGAGATCCATCCGTCGCCTGCGCATCAGCCCCGAGGACGGGTGGGACAGGCCCCAACATCTGAAGGATTTCTTGGACGCTCTGCTGCCCCCCGGCGACCATGGCCCGATTCTGGAAGAGGCCAGGCTGGACTTTGACGGACTGGTGGAGGAAGACGACCCGCACGTCCAAGTCTGGATCCGACGGATTTTGTCGGGCCAAGCTCAGGTGCTCAGTCTCTCCTTCATCAGACTGGGAAACCCTCCTCTCATCTCCCGGCATTTGAGAAAGCTGGAGCTCACTGACACGGCTTTAGAAGAAAATATTCTTGACCTCGCAAGCTGCCCAGCATTGGAGGATCTGATCATGGTGTCCTGTATATTATCCCTTTGCAAGATCTCGTCCCAGTCGGTGAAGCGTCTCAGCATCAAAGGTTGTGATTTCCTCTGTGATTGCCGGCCTAGGATAACAATCCCTAGCCTCGTCTGGCTGCTACTTGACTCTTTCGGCGGTAACGCTCCTTTGCTTGGAAGCATGCCTTCACTGAAAACAGCACTTGTGAGGCCTGCAGCGTACTCTAGTGATTGCTGCAAAGGAGGTGATCTGGGGCAGTGCTGTGGCAGCTGTGCAGAGTGTACTGGTGATGATGAACATAGCGGCCACTGCGTGCTTCTTGGAGGCTTGTCCACTGCTGTAAATTTGGAGCTGGTAGCTCACGCTGGAATGGTATACTTACTTGGAACTCCCATCTTTACTCTCAGTCTCCTACAAGTCTTGTTTTCTTTCACTCCTAGCTTGTTTTGAAGTTTCTGTATCCATCTGTAGATGCCGACGACTTTTTAACACTTGTATTCACATGGATTGCCAGAAGATAGGCTTCCAAATAATGTTTTTTTCTTCTTCCAGTCGGCACATGTGATTAGTTGGTCTCTGAATACAAGTGCTAAGTGAATATTTACATAGAACTTTAATCATGCATGGTCAATTCTATGTATAAATGCATAGAAACTTGCTGAATGTAGCATGTGCTTTATACCCCCCCCCCCCCCCCCCCCCCCCCCCCCCCCCCCCCCCCCCCCCCCCCCCCCCCCCCCTATATCATGCATTACATTCTCAAGTTGTGACTTTTCAAATGCCTATCGGAACCTGCTATGCACTTCACTTACAGTGAATCATAACTTTAAGCCTAAAACTTGAACTGTTCATACTTTCATCAGCTTATTTTTGGAAGAGATTTGAGGTGGTGTCCTACATTTAGTAACTTGAAGACATTGTTCCTGAATGACTGGTGTGTGGCTATTGACTTCCGTGCACTACTTTGCATTCTCGAGCATTCACCTGTTCTTGAGAAGCTCACTCTTCAACTATGTAAGGTATATGCTTCCTCTATCTATAACAGATATGTTATTCAAGTTACCATGCATAATTGATTGCTTCTGTTGAATATAAGTTTGCAGGTGTATTTATCTATCTTAATGGGCATTTTTTATGCATTATCTATAGACCTTGATTCACATTTCTGATATGCATCATCGATCAAATCTTGATGATTCTTTTTTGTTCACTGCAGAGACAGGAATTTATAACTGTGCTGGCAGGAAACTGCTATCCACTGGAAAAGTTACCTGCAATATCCGAACACCTTAATACTGTGGAAATCAGATGTAGAGATATTGATGGGAGGGTTTGCAGGATTTTAAAATTCTTGAGTCGATTTGTCAGTGTCACGCAGATTAACATCAAACTGGTTACGCAACTGTCCACATGTAAGTTAACTAGCAGCACATATTTTTGTACTTCTGTTGTTCTTGTGGCCAGTCAGTTTAGTCATTCTTACTGTGATCGGGTGAAAATGGTGGATATGCAATACTAGCTAGGAAAGTAGGCATTATGTCTCATGTGGTCAGTCAAGTTTTGTCTCAATCGCATATCCACGGCATTGAAATGATTAGATTAAGCTGCACATATTATGCATTCTGTACCTAAAATTACACTCGTCAATTTATTGTGAAATATTTTCTCGAGATGAGATCACAGTCAACTGATTCTGCCTTGTCTGGTATATGTACAGGCTTCAGTTTCGAGACATGGCTCTCGCCCTCCCCGGCAAACGATGATGATTATTCATGAATGCGAGGCTAAAGTCTGGTCTTTTGTCTCTGCAGTGTTGCACTGTTTTCATCTTTGAAGAGGCCTAATCTTAGGAACAGCGTGGAATGAGCTGTACAACTTGTTTGACCTATCTCAGCTAGGTGGAACCTGGTTTATCATAGTGATCTGTCTCGTGTTCTTTTGTCTAGACTAGAAGCATATGTTCTGCTGTCTGCCTTTACTTTCAGTGTAGTTCCTTAGCCCAAGAACTGGTTATATCGCTGTAATGTGTCAGATGTTTACATCTCGTCTCACTATGTTTAATAGATTTATCATGTACCATGTCCCTCGAGACGTATTTATCCTTGTGTGTCAGCCATGCATGTTGATTCAGGCCCAGTGGGGTTATGGAAGGATTTACGGCCTATTGTAGGAATTTTAGAGCATTTGAATCCTACTATCTATGTCATTTTGATAAATGTAATATGAGCAATAATTAAGTTCACTAACAGATGATGCAGTTAATGGAGAATCAACGTTATCTTGACATTGTACAGTATAATATTTTCCTTTTTTGAACTCTGACTGGTACTCACCTTGCATTCTTTACTAACATGTGATAATTTTGATTAACTGAATTTACTCTGTACTTGATACAGTTTACTGTTTTGAGATGCCCAACATTTTGCAAGTTAAAGAGTCTGTCGCTAAATGAGTGGTGTGTGGCAGATGACTTGTCTGCATTAGTTCGCATTCTTGAGCACTCTCCAGTTCTAGAGACGCTCACTCTTGAACTAAATGAGGTATATAACTGCTGAGCAGATTTCTCGTGCATTTAAAATCTTCTGTCTTCTGTCTGATCCCCGCAAAAAAATAAATAAAAAAAAAATCTTCTGTCTGATTGACACATTTTTGTTGACTGCAGGGGTCACAAGAAAGTTACAATGCAGTGGAGCAACTGCACACAATATCTGGATGCCTTAAAGTAGTTGAAATCAAATGTATGATGGTTGATAACAGGGTTTGCGAAATTTTGAAGATATTCGATCCATTTGAAATAAAAATTAACATCGCGGAAACTAGCAGACCAACATAACTTAAGTGAACTAGCAGTACTCTTCATCCTTCACTATTTATGAAAGAACACACTTTTTGTATTGATCGTATTTAGTGAATAAAGACTCATCAATGAACTAGATATACCCTCCCTTCATTTTGATGGCAAATGTTGTACAGCATTGTATAAATAGGTGTCTGGGTAGAGTTTCTTTAAGACGTGTAACTGCATATTTTGAGTGGTTAGAGATAGCCTTTATTTTTTGGTTTGAGGGACGAGTGGCGAAAAAGGAGTCATGGTGAACCTTTTTTAGTGTGACGGTGAGAGTACCCCATAAACTGCAAATTTTGCAACATAAAGCAATCGTGACATGATCTTGTGACGGCACCAATCGTCTACAAACAACAATTTAACATATAGACCTTCCAGAAAAATGAACATATAGAGTACACATGCCATGTATTCAAATTCAGATTACAAACAACTTCCCTACATCTGGCACATGCCTCGCCACGTGGATCTGGCTTGAGGCCTCATGCGTGCACATATGATGCAAGGGAGCAGCTCGCAGCGGCAGCTGAAAAAGCCACATTTCTTCCTAAAAATCAGTCTTCACTCAAGCAATGAGTCCTGCTATATTCTCGAATAGTCGAAGGAGAACAGAGGGCCTTACTTGGGTTTCTCCCCAAGATAACATGTGAGATTATCAATTAACACAACAGAAGTCGTGCAAACTACACAGGAATAATTATGCGAGATCCAGCTACATCTAGGTAACATCCAAACACATAGAAGGCAAACACTGCTACAGACTATATAAGTCCAGGTGGAAGATTTCTCGGCGATCAAGAAGTAGTTGGTGCATCAGCAGCCCTGGTCTTGTTATCTCGTCCCTCAAAACTGAAACCTGCCCAAACAATACAAATATTATACTGTAAGTTCAGTCTTCAAAAGGAATAGCATTGTGAAAAATGTGAAATTTCATTCGGCTGGTATGCAAACTAGACAAATGAATGTAGCGTGTTAAGTCGAGTGAAATAGAACTTCAACCGGACTGACAAACAATCAACTTGATCTCGTATTGCACAGTTGGACATGTATTAAACTGGCATTTAGTTATCGAAATAAAAGGCCCGTAGTAAAGCAAATCCTGCCTCTTATGCTAACTGGGTTTTTCTCTATATTTTCTCTTATTACTAATATGCAGCTTCTAGAGATCCTCCAGTATGCTCTACACAACATAACATGCAGTAGTATCGACCACCATACCAGTAACTAGTACTAACAGGTACAAAGTAATGCTATGACTCAAACAGAGAAATAAATATGATGACACATCTACCAAATTTGCCTGTCGCATCCCACAAGAAAAATAAAATAATGCACGTCATAATTCAAATCAAACAACTGTACATCATCTTACCGATCATATTTTTGTTGCATGCAAACAATCCTGGCGCACAAAAAAGTTTATCACAAAGTGCTGGGGTTCTACCATGGAACGGAATTGGGATGTCTGTAACTAAAATTTATCGAATTGTCAAGACAGGTTTTCATTGTTTGCTTTTGTATAACTTACACAGCATGAAGAGTGAAGTTATTTACAGTAAAATCATACTTACTACAGCTTTTGGACATTAATTTTCTCCAGGGATTTGCTGCTGAAGCCCAAGATCTTCAAAATATTATGAACCTGCTCATCAATTATTTGACATTTAACTTCCACTATCTTAAGGTACTTCAGTGCAAGGGATTGTTCCATTGAGCCATTGACTTCCAATTCCATATCGGATTTGGGTTTCTGTAGGAAATAAAATACTTTAAAAGATCAATCATGGATCATAGTTCCATACAGGCAATACACATCGTAATTACGTAGAAGATGTATATACCTGACAGACTTGAAGAGTGAGTTTCTCTAGAAGTGGTGTGTAATGGAGAAAGTACAGTAGTGTTTGGAAGTGAGCAACTAAACACCAGTCACTAAGCAACAAAGATTTTAGATTACTGAATGAAGGGCAGTGTTGAAGATCCCTTCTGAATGTAACCTGTGGAAAGCGCAAAAGAAGTAGAATCAATAAGAAGTAATGTTCGTACAAGATGAAATGATAAATTGATAATGCAGTGAATATGAAATTTGAGCATGTAAGCTCAAATGAACTGCAAGCATACCATTTTAGAGGAAGCTATCAATTCCAAGCATGTAGCACTAGACAGACCCATAAGATGCACAGAGACGTCGGGTGTATAATCATTGTCTGGATACATATAATGCATGCCACAGTCACAATCTCCAAAGCCACCTTTATCACAGAAATCACAATATTGCTCATTCTGGTGGCCAAGATTCACAGTTGCGGTTTCTAGTAATGGCATGCTTTCAAGGACTGGAGTCACACCGACATAATCATCTAGCTGCAGTGAAATAAGACTTGGAGCAGATATAAGAGTTGGATGGAATTGCCAGCAAAGCTCACAGCCCATGATGCTAAGTTGTTTCAAGGATTGGGACAGGATCTGATCAGTAGAGACGACACAATTAGTGATCTTTAGATCTTTCAACACCGAGCAGCTCGAAAAATCAAGCAAGCCACCTTCCAAGCAGAGACCATTGAGCTCTAATCGCCACAGGTGCGGGGAGAAGAGAGGTCGATTGTCCAGTCTGACGATTAATGGTCCCTGAGTGGCTGGTAGATTAGCGTAGAGATGGACTTGTAGCAGCCGGGTATGGCACTTCAAAACACGCCGAATCCAGAGGTCAACATGTGCGTCCTCAAGTTGCAATAACCCACGGAGATCGAACTCACACTCGTCGATAGTGGAGCCGCGGTCGCGGGGCAGAAGCAGCTGGTCCACAAACTCGTTCAGCTTCTCGACACTCCGAAACGTGTCGACGTCGGCGATGCGCAGGCGAGGGATGAGCCTCCAGACGTGGCGCCAGCGCCGGGCGAGCACACACGTCCGCACGGCTTCCCGCGCCTCAAGGAAGCCAAGCGCGTGCTGCAGCACGGAATCCGGGAGGGCGCTGAGGTGGTCTCCGGTGCTCGACGGCGACACTTTTGTGGTCTTGCGCCGGTGAGACATTTGGCCGAACAGGTGGCGGGCGTCGGTTCCGCGGAGGAACAATCTACGTCTGCGGCAACTGGAAAGAAGCGGGACGGTTCGTTTAAGAGAAAGTGGGAAGATAAGGGGGAGCTTCTCACTCCAAGACGACTTCACCTTACTGGCCCGCCGCAGCTTCCTCGCACGTCGGCGGCAAAGAGTAATCGGAGGAAGAAGACGACAGCTTCCTCCGCTCACCCGTGTGCCTCTCTGGCTCTCTCCTTTGCCTTCTTTGGGTTCTTCTGCCACTGGACTATGGACCCCAAGATTCACAATTACTATACGGTTCTGCTAAAAATCAGTCGACTGATTTTTAGTGAAGTCTCAGTCGATTTGTTGACCCTTAGATCTTTGTGTTGCTTTAGGGCCTCTTTGATTCACGGGATTGCAAAAACACTGGAATAGAAAAAATACAGGAAAATTATAGGATTGCAGGTGTAAAACAAAGGATTGAAAAACAGTGAGAAAGTAGAGGAATATGAAACAAATGGAACGTTTGAAATGCAGGAACTAAAATAGAAGGAATGCATTATTTAGTAGAGAAACCATGCACTGGTATGCAGCTTTGTCCCTCTTGCCTCGGTCTTTGTGTAAAAAAGAGGTCTGACTCAATGTTTCACTTCCTGCAAAATCACAGGAAACCAACAGTATTCCTCTGGATCGCAACAGTATTCCTCTGGATTGGTTCCTGTAAATCAAACGGCGCTACAGTAGCAAATCCTATGGAATGAGCATTCCTGCATTTTTCCTATGAAAAATCCTTTAAATCAAAGGATCCGTGAAACCCTGTTGTTTCCGGTATATCAGCCCACACAGGGAACGAACTGAGGCAGGCCTTTTTTTTGTCTTTGTTTTTTTCGCCGGGGCAGGCTTCAGGTGGTGGGCTGGGTGGAGGTCCTTTTTCTTTGTGAGTTAGACTTTATTTTGCCGGTTGTTATACAAGGTTTAGGTCCGTTTCTTTTTTTTCTTTTTGATTTTTTTGAGGGGTTGATTTTTTTCTACAGGATGGGGACGAACAGGTAGAGTGAAGTGACTTATGTGTGTCTTTTTGTTCTTCAGTTAGTAGCAGTTCATAGGCCTCGACTTTTTTTTATTTTTTTCTACCATTTTTATTATTATTTATTTATTTTTCATTTTTATTTTTCTCTGTTTAGGTTCATACAGGACTGTTAAAACTCAGTCGACTCCCTGGCCGTTAGATCATTGTTGCTTCAAGATCTATGTAGTTATGTCTGTCTTATACTCAAATCGATTGCTTAGGTGCGCGATGGGCCAATTTCTTTTTTCTTTTGTTGTTTCTTTTCTCTCGTGTTGGCCAAATATGCTCTATGTGCTGGGCTTGAGAGGTTTCTTTTTTGTCTAGTTTTGGGCTTAATTTTTCAACGGGGAAACAAACCGTCCAAAGAGGGGGTGGGGAAGGGAGCCCCTAGTCGGCGCCTTCAGCCCGGGTTAAACAACTTGCGCCTGCACGTTCTTGATTGGGCCGATTGAAATCTCTCAAAACAAATATTTAGAAACGGAGAGAGTACAAAATAACGGGCTCCTACAGCGCCAAATAGAATTTGCCTAATACTATAAGTGGGTTTGGATAACAAGAAAACATAACACGTGACACAGGCCTTGCTAGACAACCGAGAAAAACAAAATGAGAAACGACCCGGACTAGCCATCGCGCTGAGCGCGGTGCTGCTTCACGAATGGTGAAGAGTTTTCTGATCGAACAGTCTAGGAATTGAATGAAACCAAAGTATTTCTCAGCTAGCTGAGATATAGCAAAACCGGTATTTGTTTGTACGTCTAGCATTTTTGCGACGATAGCCTATGCTTCGTCCCCAATTCTACGAAAAACCCGCGGAGGTCCGCGTTGTCGCACAGCCGGTGCAGCCTCTCCATGGGGTCTTCTTCTTCATCGTCGTCGTCGTCGTGGCACAGGTCGTCGACGTCCATGCCTTGGACCGCCGCGGCGCATGGCTCGTGGAACTGTATGCTCGGGGCGCAGTTGATCGCCGAGAGGTGCTCCAGGGCTTTCACCCTAATGGCGGCCGCGTCCTTATTCTCCCCGCTGCTGCGGCTGCCGGGCGCCTCCGTGCGATACTGGAGCTTGTAACCCTGGCTCCTGTAGTAGTGATCGTACGGATGGTGCGGTATCTCGTCCGCGATCTCGTCTTCCTTGCCCACGGCCACCGCCGTCTGTATGGAATGGATACAACGCAACAAATTAATTAAATTACAGAGTGGTCGTTTGCCATTAGATAGAGCTAGCTAGTGTTACTTTGCTCAATCACGAGTGAGTTCATGCATGTGCGTACGTACCTCGTAGCACCAGCAGGAGGCGACGTGGTTAATGGTGTAGCCGCCGCCGCCGAGGAGGAGCAGCGGCGCGTTGAATCCCCGCAGGTACTTGACGCACTCCGCGTGGCCGCCCACCGACAGTTCGAGGCCAGCGAGCCGGTCGCCGGAGAGCGAGTCGGCGCCGCACTGCAGCACCACGGCGTCCGGCTGGAACACCTGCATGGCCTTGCCGACGATCGGCTTGAACAGCTCATGGTACCCCTGGTCGTCCATGCCCTTCTTGAGCGGCACGTTGAGGGCGTGGTACCTGCCGGCCCCCTCGCCGACGTCGTCGATGCTCCCGGTGCCGGGGAAGAACTGGCTTTCGTACTGGTGGAAGGACACCGTCATCACCTGGTTGGAGTCCGCGAAGGCCTTCTCCACGCCGTCCCCGTGGTGCGCGTCGATGTCCACGTACATCACGCGCCGGAAGCGGCCGAGCAGCTGCTTGATGGCGAGCACGATGTCGTTGACGTAGCAGAAGCCGTTGGCGTGGCCCCGGCACGCGTGGTGCATGCCGCCGGACCAGTTGATGGCGACGTCGTAGTCGCCACCGTAGAGCGCGCGCGCCGCGGCCAGCGACCCGCCGGCGTAGCTCAGGCAGTACCCCATGAGGCCTTCGATGGCGGGATTGTCGTTCGTGCAGGTGCCGTCCCAGCGGCGCACGGGGCCGATGCCATGCTCCTCGGCCGTCCGCCGGAGATCGCCGTCGCTGATGTACGCGGCGGGGGTGAGCCTGCCGAGGAGGTCGACGTATTTCTGGTCGTGGAACGCGAGGAGCTCCTCCGGCCTGGCGGGCCTGGTGCGGAGGCGAGTCATGTGGTTGAGGAGGCCGTAGGAGGTGACGAGGGAGTGGGCCATCGCGACGCGGCGGGGCACCATGAAGTGTCGCTCGCCGTAGTCGACGTTGGAGATGCCCGGGTCGTAGTAGTAGCACACGCGCCGCTTCCTGCCGTCGGGGCACGACGGCGACGGCAGCGAGTTCGTGCCCATATCCATGGCTGGTTCTTGATTCGAGAACGAGAGAGAGATCGTGATTTTTTCAATCGCGACGAACGAAATGCGTGGCGTGGAGAAAGAACGTAGCACGCGCGTTCGCGTATATGTAGAGCGAGCTCCACATACACATAGTCTGAGGTGAAGTCGGTCGCGGTCTCGAAGACGAGTCGGAACCTGTTCACTTCCGAGCAACGGAACAACCTTTTTTTTCTTTCTCTGGCGTACACTTCGGTGTTGTTCTCTCAATCAAATAGACACATTAAAGTGACACCTCAATGTCCGAACTGCGATCCAGGAGAGGAGGGTGTGAAGCGCACGCCCGTCCGCTGTAAAAAAGTCAAAAGAGATATGGACGCTACTTGCCATGGATGACATTATCAGTAGATCATGTCATACATATAACATGTAGGTGAAGCAGTGCTTCATTCAATCCCTGCCAAACCCCCTTCAAATCCCTCTCAACTGAACACAGCCTGAAAGAATTGTGTATTCAGCCGTGCTCTAACGACAACAGATAAAGATGTCTCTACCTATTCTTACTCCCCACAGTCTTATTTCTAAAGTCCAAAGTTTCGACTATGTTTGTGCGAGGTAAAGCTAAATGTCCATGCCGCCTTTGATGCAGACCTATCACATGCATCAGTCAGAGCTGTGATACATGGCAACAATGGAGAGATGATCGTCGCGGGTCACAAGCAGATAGAACGGGGCCCAGGCATTATATATGCTGAACCCATTGGTCTTCTGTTTATCCTTTCTTTAGCAGAGTCCCGATGAGGTGATCTCAAGTTCTCAACGATGAAAGAATGAGGTCGATCCCCAGGAGCGGCATCTGCTATCTTTGACGATTGTTACCGCTTAACTTAGCATGTGATTTTGTGCAAGCAACATTCAAACATTGCCATAGGGAAGTGAATACTTTCGCTCATGAACTTGCTCGGATGGCTAGATTTTCTATTACCTGTGAATGGATAGAAGAGCCTCCTATAGTGGGTTGATTCCTCTACTGAGTTATCCGACGTAACCTTGATCACAGCTTAAAAAAGAGGGATTATGCTTTCAAAAAAAGGCCAAGAACTTTTACTTGCAAGTGCAAATCAAACAAGCATGAATTGACAAGCAGGCAAATCAGAAAGTTCTACAACTTTGGACGACTCAGTTTCTCTCACATACTCAACCAATTCTCAAAGTCGCCACAAGTTACATGAAGGCTACGAGTAACGGAGTAAGGATTGTTGTTATGCCAGGTTGAACTATATCAGTATATTTATATCTAAGCAGCCAGTATAATCAGTTTAAAGCTCCATTTCTATGAGCATGAACAGGCAGTGAGGTTCCTGCAAACCAAGACAATATACTTCTTGATAATTGAGAGCTAGCTGGTTGACCCATCATCATAATCCCTAATCTGTCGCAAAACTGAACCCTGTAAAAAGATGACAAGAGCACGGTAAGTTCTGATAATATAACCAGAAAGTAAGCCTATACAAACTTGCTAACATGACCTTGCTTTGGGAAAACTGGAATTGTTCGGATTATTATAAAGGAGTTTAACCAAAATACTAATATCACATCCTACCAATTTTCCCTACATCACAGCCATCAAAAGAGCACCTCAAGCGGAATCTTAGTATACAAATCTTGCCTCTAGTGAAGATGTGCTGATTTCCTCCAGTAATAAGGACTGAGAAGAGAGAAGTGGCACATGATACGATCGTCTGAGTGAACAAACCAATAATGACTTGAAGTAGAACTACAAATCTGGAACAACCCATTAGTTAGTAACTTCAAGCAAAACTAAAGCCGTGTACCAGAAGCACCAACACGAAGAACTGCAAAACTTTTATATTCTCGATGAAGATCAAATTGCACTAGGTTCTCTCCCGATACCAGTCAGCAGAGTATTAGATATTTAAAACAAAATACTATTTTTGGAATTTCTTGATGACATTTGCAGTTGGCAACAACAACAAAGCCTTTTATTCCCATTCGCAAAAAAAGCCTTTTGTTCCCAAAGAAGTTGGGATAGGCTAGAGTTGAAACCCATAAGATCTTGAAACCTAGTGATGGTTTTGGGCTTTTGGCACGTGTGCATAGCTAACTTCCATCTTCCATGCACCCCTGTCCATGCACCCCGGCCTACATCACCACCTTCAATGGCTCCACGGGCTGCGACGAAGCTCACATGGAAGAACTGGGCACCCCCGCGCGTCCGATTCTTCCACTGGCTCGCCCGCCTGGACCGATGTTGGACGGCCGACCCCCTCGCCCACCGCGGCCTGCAACACCCCGCGCGATGCCCCCTCTGCAACCAGACCCCCGAGACCATGCACCACCTCATCCTAGCTTGCCCCTTTGCCCGGCAGATCTGGTACGAGGTGCTGCACTGGCTCCGGCTCCCCTGCGCCCCGCCTGACAGCGAGACCTCTCTCAACGACTGGTGGCACACGGCGCGGCAGCACACCCCCTAACCCATGCGCAAGGGCCTCGCCTCCGCGACCCTCCTCGTCCCATGGATGATCTGGAAGCATCGTAACGATTGCGTCTTCGACAGAGGACGGCCCTCGGCGACCGACCTGCTCACGAAGATCAAGGACGAGGCCGCCCTCTGGGCCAGAGCCGGTGCCCTAGGGCTACGAGCCATCGTACCGCAAACTTGGGACGTTCACTGATGTGCCTTTGGGCACTGTAATTCCCTCCTTGGAGGATTGTAACTAAAGCCCTCTTTCTTTCCAAAGCAATGAAATGCAAGTTCTCTTGCTTTTTCTCGAAAAAAAAGTACCAAGTTGAGAAAAGGTGGAAGATCAAGTGGGCACCAAGATAAGGACCGGTGAATTTGATAGATGTGTAACTACGTAGGAGAAGAAAACAGAAAATCCAAATGATTGACTATGGGAGCACCAGCTATATAGGCACCACCATGCACCGGAATGCATATTACATTTTAGAGATATTTGTAATAGCTTCTGAGCGCTATCAGTTCCTGATTGATATAAGGATCAAGTACTTCAACTCAAACATCATATCAACATGAAAATATTGTTAAGCTTTATCTTCTAACATACTGTAAACTCAAAAAAAAAAAAAGCAATACCTTTATGCATCTACAATGTCACACTCGTTTTGCTAGGCAGCAAGGTAGAATCGCTTCTTTATTTTGAATTTTGATGTTAACTATTTCAAGGCAACAGCCAAATAGTAGATATAATTTGCAGATTCAAGAGAGCTGTTACATACACAATTTAACATCTATTATCCAAATTACGAACAGAACCTATGACATAAATAATTTCAGGTATGTTGCTGCCAAACATAAAATCATACTAGGTTTCATTTCTGAGAATAAATCAGATTAAATTCATACTGTTTACCCCTACATAACCCAGTTCTTTCTCGACCAATCAGATATCCTAATTCTAGCTATAACAATATAAACATAAATTTTGCTTGTTTAAGAAAAACATAAATTTTGTAAGAGCACAACATATGAGCTGTTACGAAATGAATTAAATTTTCCATTTTAAGAAACAATGCTAAAAGAGTAGAACCATCCCAATAGTGATAAACTGCCGACGGCCTTCACATGTGTGAAATAATTTGATACATAATATGATCTTGTGCATAAATGATGATTCGTTTTGATACATCTCTAGTACTGTTTTGGATAATAGTTGCTACAAAATGAATGCATAATTACCATTTTCTTAACCAATGCTAAAATGTCAAAACATTACTCCTAGTTATTGACTTCTTCAGTCATTGCTTTGTGACTAATATAAACAGATACAAGGTTATAAAAATAAGCATGCCAACATATCCATATTTAACTTACATGGAATGGAATATTAGTGTCCGTTCTTCTGGATACTGAAGCTATCAAGAGTCAGCATCTTTGAACAAATGTGAACCACTTTCATCAACCTTTGTGCATCTGAATTCAACAGTTTTAAGGCGTAGAGATTGAAGGTGACTTTCTTCCATATTCATCATAGGCTTTTGATTCTACAGCCGACAAAACTATGTAGGTCAATCAATTGTGCATCATAAGTTTGGTAACACATCGACTACGAGATTAAAAGACACATACCTCGTGCAGTAGAATGAGCTTCTCTAAAACTGGTGTGTGTTGAAGAAAGCAAAGTAGTGCACAAAAGTCACGACCAACAACCCACTCATTGAGTAGCAAGGTCTTTAACTTGTTGAATATAGGGCAGCATGCCAAGTCTAGCTTGAAAATATGCTGCATAAATAAAGAACAAGTAACCGTCTAATTCATATCCAAGATACAGGTGGGGAGCCTTTCCCTCCCCATGAAAGTTTCAAAAAAAAATCCAAGATAAAGTGAATACATAGCAGAATTTATAGCAAAATCAAGAGATAACAAACAACTATATGGTCCAGCTTTCAAATTTAAAACGAGCTTCGACTCAAACTGCTTTCAAAATTTCAAAACAGCCTAGAGTCCCTAAACCATAGTGCGCGATAATACACACGCGCACCAAAACCAACTTTCAGGGATGTGTTTACTGAAATGGTAGTATAACTTTGAGAACAGAACAGGAGGCAACAACTAGCAAACACAAGAAGCTTGTTTCTACATAAATGGTATGAACAAAGTAAGGGAACACACAAATGCTGCACAATAGTGAATGCCGTAAAAAGCTAGGGATTAAGGTCGAAATGTGAACATACCACTCCATCTGCAGCTTCCAACTCCAAATGCGTAGCATTGGTCAAACCGTTGAGAAGCACACACTTTTCACTGCCGTCAGGATGATTAGAACTGCTATCTCCATGGTAGCCAAACCGTCGATGATCTAGCGGGAGGGGGCTAATTTTGACATATGCTGTTACTAGTAATGGCATGCTTTCAAGCAGAGGAGCCCGCCAGCACTGAACACACAGGCGCAGGGAAACAAGACCTGGGGTAGAAATCCTTGTGCGGAAATCCGGCTTAATGCTACATTCAGCGACGCAGAGATGCTTCAGCGAGTGCGATGACATCCTCTGAGCAGAAATTGTGCATAAGCTCATGTTTAGGTCCTCCAAGACAGGGCAGCTCGAGAAATCCAAGGCATCGTCGTCCAGCTCTACGCACTGAAGCTGCAGGGTCGTCAAGTACCGGGAGATCAGAGGCACGGCAACGAGCCGCAGCAGTTCGGTTGTTGGGCTGACAAGGACCCTGAGCACCTGAACGTCGCACACGACAGCGTGCCCAATCCACTCCTCGACGTACCGGACCGGCTCCTTGGCGTGGACAAAGGGAAAGGGTCGAGCATGTTGCGCCGGAAACGTGCAGAGCTCGACCTCGCGCAGGCTCCAGGCGGGGTGCAAGAGCAGCATGAAGTTGACGAACCTGTTGAACTTGGTGGCGCTGCTCCAGCTGCCGGCGTCGGTGATGCGGAGGTCGGTCACGGACTTCCAGAGCACGCGCCAGCGGCGCGAGAGCACGCACGAACGCACGGCCTCGTGGGCGGGGAGGAGCGACAGCACCTGCTCGAGGATCGCGTCCGGGAGTGCGCTGATGTGGTCCTCCGCGTCCGCTTCCTTTTGCTTCCTGTCGGTGCGCGTCTCAGGCATCCCGTCGAACAGGTGGTGGGCACCGGCGCCACGGCAGCGGAGAAAGAGGAGACGATTCGCCGAAGCGGCGATGAACACAGAGGGAAACGGCAAGCTGTCGAAGCTTGGGTTCACGTCGCCGGCCAGACTCTTCGCTCCCCGGCCGCCGCCGCTCACCTGCACCCTACTCAATCCCAAGTCGGAAGAGCGCACGGTCGACAAGTCGTTCCCTTGCTTTAGAAAGTTTAGGCAACTCCAACGCACCCCATATGTCCGCCAGCATTAGTTCGGGGTAAAGCGACAAAACAAGCCCCCTCCAACGCGCGGAAGCAAATGGACCGTCGTTTGTTTCCTGTTCGCTTTTGATCCATTCTTGGCCTAAGTTTGAGCCGAGTTTACGGCCGAACGGACAGCGCGCGGACGGATGGACGCGCGCCCTTGTCCTCCCCTGGCCCGCCTGTCAGTGCCACATGCGGTCACTTTCCCTCTTGTTCCTCCAAAACGCTCCCGCGCCCCACCCTTTCCCCCTCCCTCCATCCACCATGGCTGACGAGGAGAATCCCGTCGACCTACCCGCTGCAGCCCGCCCCGTGGCAAAGAAAAAGAAGCATGTGAAGAAGCCTCGGTCGGAGCTCACGCCGGCGGAGCTCGCCAAGCTTGACGCCGAATCGGCCAAGAGGAGGAACCGGCGAACTGCTGCGGCGGAGAAGAAGGCCGCCGCCGAGTGTGCTGTGCGGCATGCGGCGCAGCACCAGGCCGACATCAACGACAAGGAGTCCATCATCGCCAAGGCGCACGCCCTCCTCATGTCGGGTATGTGCCGCCCCACGCCGGCCATTCTCTCGGTCGCTGCCATGGCCGCGGTCAGGACAGGCTCCTCGGCCCATCGTCCGCCGCAGCACCATTCCCCGAGCTCGTCCGTCACACACGAGACGTCGGATGGTTGTGACGTCCCGACTTAATCGTGCACTAATCATTAAACACATTAAGGTACGCGGATGGTGCGTCTGCTCGTGCATGCCACGTCGGCGCTGGACCCGCGCTCTCAAGCGAGACAAAAACGTACGCACATGTGTATTGGCCAGAAAAATAGTGTCGTTCCCAAGTCTTCCTTCCCCAGATGCAGCCGCCGTCTTCTCCTCTTCCTCACGCGAGCTCTCCTCTGTCCATGACCGGCCGGCCCAGCTAGGGTTACCGCCCGTCTCCCCCTATCCATGACCGGATCCGCCGAGGTGGCTGGTAGGAGAGAAGAAAATATGTACCCAGATACACCCTCCCCTGAGGCAAGCACGCAATCCCCTCTCTTCTTCCTCGCACGCGACCTCCTCGTCGCCCTCGCTCTCGCCCCCCCCCCCCCCCCCCCCCCCCCCCCCCCCCCCCCCCCCCCCCCCCCCCCCCCCCCCCCCCCCCCCCCCCCCCCCCCCCCCCCCCCCCCCCCCCCCCCCCCCCCCCCCCCCCCCCCCCCCCCCCCCCCCCCCCCCCCCCCCCCCCCCCCCCCCCTTTCGTTTGGATTTTGGGGGTGGTCTTCAAGCCGGACAGAGTCTTTCGATGGCGCCGACCTCGGCTGATCCATGGACGTTTTTTTTGCTCCTATTATGTGTGGATTTTGGGGGTGTACTTGCCCGTTGGATGCCATGTGTTTGTTTACACCATTTTCAGATTTAATAAGAAGAAGAGATTCAAGTGCTTGTACTCCCAAATCACGTATTGAAAATTCGTATAGTTTCCTGAACTTTTCCCTGAAAGTGTTATGTATTGTTTGATGTTTTCAGATGCAAGAGGTAGACCAACCAAGGACAGCAGAACATGGTTTTCGCCAAGGCCTCGCTGGCGTTGCTGGCCGTGAGGGAAGCAACGTGCTCAGCAGTCCTATCCCTAACTTCATGATGATGCTTCTGTTAAGTTCATGCAGTAACACAAATATTGTGTCTGTACCATGTATTGTTTGCTTGCGGACAAACAGATGGTTGGTGTGCCTCCTGTCCGTCGCACGGTGCCGCTACTCCGGCCACCGCGCCTTCAGGGAGGGGACTGCGCCGAGAGCTTCAAGGAGTTCAAGGCCAACAACATCCATGGCACCTTCCGTGTCCTGCTCCAGATGGGCAATGTCCTCGTGTTCGGCGGCCAGGTCCCCATCGTCAAGGTGCAAATCGATTGCCCAAATCAAATCAAATTGAACCAGATACGCCTATTGGTCATTTGATTTGTGAGATCTGATCCTATCTGTTCCTGTTCTTTGTGATAGTAGGTGGGGCGGATGGCTGGCCAGTTCGCCAAGCCGAGGTTTGGTAATTTTGAAGAGAAGGATGGGGTTAAGCTGCCCAGTTATAGGAGAAACAACGTCAAGGGCGACGCGTTTGATCTGAAGGGCCGTGTCTGTCCCAGATAGGATGATCAGGACGTACGCGTAGTCGGTGGCGACGCTCAACTTGCTGCGTGCTATCGCGACGGGAGGTTACATAACTATGAGGCGGGTCATCCAGTGGAACCTTGATTTCATGGATCACAATGAACAGGGAGACAGGTGAGAAAAATTATGTCTTGCTATTGCAAATTTGTAGTAGAATTTTGTTGCGGTACACTGTAGTTGTTGTCCTGTTTAAATATCCCCTATTGATTTTCTTGGGCATATCTCTTTATCACGATAAGGCAGGAGATAGGTTATTGTTTATGTACTCTTATGTTCTTATTACTGGGACGATGTTCATCTAGTGGAATCTTATGAAAGCTTCTCGATGAATCAGATTCTTGATGCTCATTGGGGTGCCATGACTAACAGTGATGTAAGTTCTTGCATTCTTCTGTCATAGAGCTATAGTGTTGCTGAAAATTAGTGCCAAGAGCCCTGAAGTGTACTTGAACACTAAAACTGATAAAATTTGTTTGCATTGAACTAGAACTGCAACTTCAATACCCATTTCAAAAATAAGTGACATAATTTTGTTTCTTTAGCCTATAAGGGTTTTGGAACTTATCATCTCTTATCCGGCATTTTTCTAGCACGTTGTCTAATGTGTTGGTGAGACTCTAATTAGATGCATTAGTGATTTTCTTTTGAAGCATCACTACTGATTTTTAGAAGAATGCCCACCACGATTTGTCAAAATGACATGCTGAATGTGCTATGCGTTTTAGTAATGCCTCTTCTGATTTTCACCCAGAGTAATTCCGTTTAGTTACACCTTTACACTTTCCTAGATTTCTCCATCGCTTATTTTATGACATTTCTATTGATTCGGCTCTCTATTCATAATAATTTCTGTAAAATGGTTTACACGGATTTTGCTTGAGCAAAAATTTCACAGTCCCTTATCGTCATGTCAATCAAACTTTAATTGAGGGAATGCCAACAAAGGAGATGTTCCACAAGCATTGACAAACCGGCGAGTAGACAAACCGACGAGTAAGTTTATTTGTCAATGCAATGATGTTATGTCGTCTAGGGTTATATTAGGAGGATCTTATGTCTGATGCTTACTTTTTTTTAGTAGCTAATTGTACTTGACATGGGTGCTTTGATTGCTTGACAGTTGTACTTAAAAAAGTCACATATTCTGATGGGCATGTCATTACCTTCAATGGCGATATTCACGCTATTGTCGGGGCAGATAGGAAGATATATAGATCTTGATTTTCATGAGCTCCAGTTCTATGGTTCTAAGCCTTTAGATGTTGTCAGTTTGTGAAGTTTATGACAATACCCTTTTTTGTGTGCTCTGTTTGACTGTTTGTTCTCATCTATTTGCCTTACATAAGATGCGCTAGCTGCATATCATGAAATATGAAGGGCCGGTAGAAGCTCACTAATTGGCTGGAATTTGTGCAATTCTTCTTTTCTCTTTTGTAACTGCACATATAATTCATGCCCTTCTCCCTTTATGGTTCTTACCCTCAGACATCATTTTCAGTGCTGGACATTTTCTTGCGTCATGAGAGTGGTCTTTTGTGGATTTGCTACGCTGGTTCGGACGTTGTGAGCCTTCATCGAGCACACTGGCCTTGGGTGCAAGCGCCGGCAGCAACGACACGAGGTAAGCAACCTTGATCAGTGTTGCATTGTACATTTTGACATGCTTCCATGCAACAATCAGGTCCTGATATTTCTATGCACCTACAAAGTGCACAACATCATATTTGTCAACTTGGATATGGACTAGTAGCAAGACAGAAGGATCAAAAGCATGTACACATATGATTGGGACTAGCGAATTCACATATACAAATATGTTTCTAGAGCAAGGCTGAGAAGCTCCTCACCCACAGCCACTTATCATTTTTAGTTAATTATCACAAGGATGATGATTCAGAAGTTCCCCCCCCCCCCCCCCCCCCCCCCCCCCCCCCCCCCCCCCCCCCCCCCCCCCCCCCCCCCCCCCCCCCCCCCCCCCCCCCCCCCCCCCCCCCCCCCCCCCCCCCCCCCCCCCCCCCCCCCCCCCCCCCCCCCCCCCCCCCCCCCCCCCCCCCCCCCCCCCCCCCCCCCCCCCCCCCCCCCCCCCCCCCCCCCCCCCCCCCCCCCCCCCCCCCCCCCCCCCCCCCCCCCCCCCCCCCCCCCCCCCCCCCCCCCCCCCCCCCCCCCCCCCCCCCCCCCCCCCCCCCCCCCCCCCCCCCCCCCCCCCCCCCCCCCCCCCCCCCCCCCCCCCCCCAAATCATGCTATGCATCAGAATAGGATCATACAATTACAGTTGCAAAATCTAATGCAAGCAAGAGAGAGAAGGAAATGGGCGGTATAGGAATGATCAAGGGGGTTTTGCTTGCGTGGAAGCTCTGCTGAGAGTGACTGAACGTCAGGAGTGTAGTCGTACTCGGCAGCAGCGTCGGTCTCGGCGTCTAACGGATTATACCTAAATTTTTCTTATATGTTCGCGTTTGAGCACTTGTGATCCTCACAATAGCAAGTTTGTCATAAATTCTAGAACCCCTTTGGAAGTTGAAATCAGCAAAGATAGCATATTCACCTATATATTCAGATAATTCAAATAAATTTACATTAGTGCCATCAAGGATTACACCAGACATGTCAATGTGCATAAGCAAGATAGGTGCGCACAGGATCGCCTCAAGAGACGCGCCCGGGGCACGTCCCAGCCACTAGTACACGTAAATGTGCACGATCAAGATTAGAGACTCACGAGAAGATATCAAAACACAACTCTAAACCAATAAAGTCATACAATCTTTATATTACAAGCCAGGGGCCTCGAGGGCTCGAATAAAGAAGCTCGAATACAAACGAGTCAGCGGAAGCAACAATATCTGAGTACAGACATAAGGTAAACAAGTCTGTCTTAAGAAGGCTAGCACCAACATCAACAACGATCGAAAAGGCAAGGCCTCCTGCCTAGGAGCCTCCTAACTACTCCTGGTCATCGTCGGCCTCAACGTAGTAGTAGGCACCCTCGGGGTAGTAGTAGTGGCATCGGGCTCCTGGGATCTGTCATCTGATCATAGCAATTGGGTATAGGGGAAAAGAAGTAGCAAAGCAACCGTGAGTACTCATCCAAAGTACTCGCAAGACTTACATCATATATATGCTAAGTATGCATCGGTATCAAAGGAATGGGGCTATATCTTTGGACTGAACTGCAGAAATGCCAGAAGAGTAGGGAAATCCTAGGCTATCGAAGACTAGCATCTTGAAGCATCTTGCAGCATCAGAAGATACTAGAGTAACATAACATAAGTAATAAGTATGTTGTAGTATCGCCCAGAGATCCTTTCTCGACTCCCTGCGAGAAAGCAATCTCGAAGCCATCATATCCATTTCACATCTCCAATATCCAGTTCTAGTTGTATAGATCGGGATACAACTCCGAGCGTCTGTTACCGTGGACACGGCTATTCGAATAGATTAACTTCCCTCCAGGGGTGCACAAACTTACTCAACACGCTCGATTAACTCCGGTCGAACATACTTTCCTGGGTCATGCCCGGCCTCGGCTGATCGACATGTCGTAGTCCTACCTAGGCTCAATAGAGAGGCCAGCACGCCGGTCTACATCCTAAGTGCGCAGGGGTCTTGGGTCTCCATCGCCATTTGCACTCTTGCACGTTGCGTACGCGGCCTGGAGCAGACCCAAGCCCTTATACAAGCGCAGGTGGTTACCGTCCAACCGGGCGTGCGCCGCTCAGTCGCTGACGCCCGAAGAGCTTTTGGAGAATCGTACGACGCCGAGTGCCCATACTTATTCCCGCGTGGTGGTCAGTGCGAAAAGGCCAGAGGCCTACTCGGATCACATATCCAAACCGTTAGTGTCTTGGGAGCGCGGTGTAACGATCAATGACCCACGATATGTGGTCTCGTCGCCCCGTCTCACAGACTTACGGCTAGGGCTAATGCTCGGTCGTGCCATGTAGTTATCTCGTGGGTACGCTCCAGGTCAACCCGACTTCACATCACTTGTGGGTACCCCTCGGGGCCGACCCGATTTCATCATCCCCCCCCCCCCCCCCCCCCCCCCCCCCCCCCCCCCCCCCCCCCCCCCCCCCCCCCCCCCCCCCCCCCCCCCCCCCCCCCCCCCCCCCCCCCCCCCCCCCCCCCCCCCCCCCCCCCCCCCCCCCCCCCCCCCCCCCCCCCCCCCCCCCCCCCCCCCCCCCCCCCCCCCCCCCCCCCCCCCCCCCCCCCCCCCCCCCCCCCCCCCCCCCCCCCCCCCCCCCCCCCCCCCCCCCCCCCCCCCCCCCCCCCCCCCCCCCCCCCCCCCCCCCCCCCCCCCCCCCCCCCCCCCCCCCCCCCCCCCCCCCCCCCCCCCCCCCCCCCCCCCCCCCCCCCCCCCCCCCCCCCCCCCCCCCCCCCCCCCCCCCCCCCCCCCCCCCCCCCCCCCCCCCCCCCCCCCCCCCCCCCCCCCCCCCCCCCCCCCCCCCCCCCCCCCCCCCCCCCCCCCCCCCCCCCCCCCCCCCCCCCCCCCCCCCCCCCCCCCCCCCCCCCCCCCCCCCCCCCCCCCCCCCCCCCCCCCCCCCCCCCCCCCCCCCCCCCCCCCCCCCCCCCCCCCCCCCCCCCCCCCCCCCCCCCCCCCCCCCCCCCCCCCCCCCCCCCCCCCCCCCCCCCCCCCCCCCCCCCCCCCCCCCCCCCCCCCCCCCCCCCCCCCCCCCCCCCCCCCCCCCCCCCCCCCCCCCCCCCCCCCCCCCCCCCCCCCCCCCCCCCCCCCCCCCCCCCCCCCCCCCCCCCCCCCCCCCCCCCCCCCCCCCCCCCCCCCCCCCCCCCCCCCCCCCCCCCCCCCCCCCCCCCCCCCCCCCCCCCCCCCCCCCCCCCCCCCCCCCCCCCCCCCCCCCCCCCCCCCCCCCCCCCCCCCCCCCCCCCCCCCCCCCCCCCCCCCCCCCCCCCCCCCCCCCCCCCCCCCCCCCCCCCCCCCCCCCCCCCCCCCCCCCCCCCCCCCCCCCCCCCCCCCCCCCCCCCCCCCCCCCCCCCCCCCCCCCCCCCCCCCCCCCCCCCCCCCCCCCCCCCCCCCCCCCCCCCCCCCCCCCCCCCCCTGACCACTGGGTCCCACATGTCATTGACAGAAGGGTTAACAGGGGTTTAATTTTAACAAAAAAGTTAATTAACCGCTAGGGCCCACATGTTAGTGACTAATTAAATTAACCTAATTAGTTTAATTAGTTTTAGGGGGGCCCACCAGTCAGTGACTGGGGCTCCAGTCAACACCGTTGACTGGTCTAACCAGCCAATGGGGTCAGCTTGGCCCCTGGGGTCCACCGGTCAGTGACACTCGGGTGGCACCAGACCAAGCCATGTCAGCGCGGCCGGCGACGCAGAAACGCGGCGGAGGCCACTGGCCTCGCCGGAAATCACCTACGGGCGGCCGTTTGATGCGCGGTTGAGCTCGCCCGAACGAGCGGAGCGAGCCGTGTCGGATGGTGGGGGTGGCGTCGCCGGAGGAGGCCGCCAGCGACGGCGGTGAGTGGCAAGGGCGGCGGAGGCGTTCGGGCTCCATTCGAAAACACGGCGGGGCGGCCTAGGGGGGTCAGCGCGGGTTCGGGGCGACGCTGCATGCACTCTGGAGCGTGCCAACGGCTGGCGCAGGCGCTCGGGAGCACGCACGACGCGCGGGCGACAGCCATGGTGGATGGCGGAGCACGACAACACGACGGGGCGGCTACGGCTACGAAGAGGGACATGGGAGAGAGGAAGGAGGAGCAGGGGCTCACGGGCATTGCAGAGAAGGCCCGGGGACGGCTCGAGGTGGTCGGAGTCGACGTCGAACGGCGGCGGGGACCCAAGGAGGAGGGCGGTGTTGTGCGGCCGTCCGTCTCGATCTGCTCCACGCAGACGACGTAGATGAGGCCGGCGGAGCTCCTGGACGTGTCGGAGAGGGACGGGGACGACGGTGGCCGCGGCTAGCACGGCGGCGAGGCCATGGGCGCGCTCGGGCGAGGGGCGGATCTGGAGAGGGAGAGCGCGGGTGAGGGGGGAGTGGGGGAGTGAGTGGGAGAGGGGACCGAGGAGTCGGGGGCATGGCGCCCTTATCCTCTCGTCGGCGCTGCCGGCGAGGTGGTCGGGGGCGACTGCGGGGCTCGGTCGGAAGAACAGTGGAGGGGAGGAAGACGACAGGAGGAGGAGCTGGGACGGGTCGGCTGGGCCTGTCCCTGTGGTCTAAGGCCCAGGGGCAGGGGGGCTTCTTTTCCTTTTTTATTATTTTGCTTTTCTTTTTATTTCCTTTTGTTTTGTTTTATTTTCAAAAAGAAGAATAGTTTTATAAAATACAAAACTTGCTCCTAAATTATTGTACACTAATTAGGCCACTGTCACAAAAAGTTTGGCACTTAAATAAATTAGATTAGAATTTTTTTTTATAATTCTAAAAGCAATTAAATTGTTTTCCTGCCCTCTGTTTTAAATGTTTTAGGGCACTTAAACACTTAATACAATGTTGGTTTCTCCACCATAATTAACTATGGATTATTTGCAACATTATGAACATTTTAGTTTTCATGTTTGTGAATTTCTTTATTTCACTTATACTTTGAATTTAAATTCAAAGTGGAATTTTTTCGAGAGTACGCCGAAGGCATACCATACTTTTATAGAAGGTGGAAAGCATAATTACAAGAGCTTGGCGGGGGATGCGAACATCACCGCAAGCTTACAACTCAACACCAACACCTTGCTAACTTAAGCCTACTCTCTTACAAAACAGTTGAGAACACCCACACCTAAGCCGTCCACTCCTTGACCTTCTCCATGATGTGCTTGTGCAATTGGATTGCCGACTTGATTTGCTCTGGACGATTGAAGACTCCAACATTCCTCTGATTCCAAAGTGACCAAACAACCGCAATGATGAATGTGTCAAATCCTCTTCTATTCGCTCTCTGGAAGGTCACTCTCGCTTGCAGCCACCAATCAAGGAAAGTATCATCTACTTCCAGCCGTCTAACTGTGATATTGAGGTCCAACAAGCACCGATGCCAAATGTCCCTCGCGTATCCACATTGGATGTGGATGTGCTCCATGTCGTCTTCCTCTTGGAGGCATGTGTAGCAGGTGGATGGACTGTCCACAACCCATGCCGAGCACGTCGATCTGATGTCCAGATTCGATGTTGTACCAAAAGCCAAGCGTGTAATTTACACTTAAGCGGTCATGGTCAGCAGATGGTCGAGCAGGTGCAGGCATGGTACTCCGTGCTAATGAGGGCAACATTATTTTCTCATCATGCAGGGAACTCTTCTCATGCAAAAATGCTTTGGAGTCAGAGCTTAGTGCTTGCATGGAACCCCCCCCCCCCCCCCCCCCCCCCCCCCCCCCCCCCCCCCCCCCCCCCCCCCCCCCCCCCCCCCCCCCCCCCCCCCCCCCCCCCCCCCCCCCCCCCCCCCCCCCCCCCCCCCCCCCCCCCCCCCCCCCCCCCCCCCCCCCCCCCCCCCCCCCCCCCCCCCCCCCCCCCCCCCCCCCCCCCCCCCCCCCCCCCCCCCCCCCCCCCCCCCCCCCCCCCCCCCCCCCCCCCCCCCCCCCCCCCCCCCCCCCCCCCCCCCCCCCCCCCCCCCCCCCCCCCCCCCCCCCCCCCCCCCCCCCCCCCCCCCCCCCCCCCCCCCCCCCCCCCCCCCCCCCCCCCCCCCCCCCCCCCCCCCCCCCCCCCCCCCCCCCCCCCCCCCCCCCCCCCCCCCCCCCCCCCCCCCCCCCCCCCCCCCCCCCCCCCCCCCCCCCCCCCCCCCCCCCCCCCCCCCCCCCCCCCCCCCCCCCCCCCCCCCCCCCCCCCCCCCCCCCCCCCCCCCCCCCCCCCCCCCCCCCCCCCCCCCCCCCCCCCCCCCCCCCCCCCCCCCCCCCCCCCCCCCCCCCCCCCCCCCCCCCCCCCCCCCCCCCCCCCCCCCCCCCCCCCACCTGAGAAAACTATGGCGCATGATTAGTCCACACGTGTGTTGTCATCATCACCAAAACTCTAAGGCAGAAGATGCCCTTACACCTCTGTTATTTGTCCCAAAAGGGTTTTAATCATTTTAATTTCTGAATCAATTCGAAAATAAAAAGGGAATAATTTTAAAAGGGGTTAAATTTAATTTTGGCAGGATTTTTTCATAAGCCTTAAATATTGATTTGACCTTATGTTAACTTTCTCAGATGATTTTAGAGCAAGTTTGAATTTAAATAATTTTGACATTCAAATGGTAAAATGAAGACGGAAAAGCAAAACGGGAAAAAGGAAAAAAAAGGAAAGGAAAAAAAGCCAGTTGAGCCCGCCAGCCTAGCCGGCCGGCTCAGCAAGCTAGCCTTGCTAACCCGCCCGAACCGGTACGGGAGCACGTCGACCATCCGTGTTATGGAGATCAAGCGCCCCAGGACGCACCATGTCGCCTTGTCATCGACCTCCCGACCGAAAACCTCGCTTCCATGATCCTGCATTTACTGCGCCCATGATCGGACGTCCGGCCACTTGCCACACGACCCGAGCTCGAGACCATGTCCTATAAGAACCCCACGAGCTCATCTCGATTTTGCCCCAACTTATGCCGTCCCTCGCCGTTAGGTTGCGCCTTCGTGAACCTACCGCGTCCGCCTTCTGCCAGAGCCGCCGCCAGCCAAATTTCTGTAAGCCACCCCACTAACGCCTTCACCACATCCAGGCGCACCTGTCAGACATCCTTCGCGCCTCCAACGCTTCCCCCAGAGCTCGAATCCGTTGAGAGTCGAGCCTTGTCGTCGCCGCGAGCTCGACGTCGGGAAGGTGAGCACGAACCCGAGCACCCCAATTTGTCTCTTGTGTTTCTCGGGTCCACGCGTGCATGCCTGACCTAGCTGCATGCGAGGAGCGCTTGGAATCGACGAGAGTGTCTTCACCTGAAGATTTCCGCCGCCGTCGCCCCCGTCGTCCCCGAGCCAAGCTAGATGCACCAACCAACTATTATCGCTTTAGATCCACCTTAGATAGTACACAACATTAATGCTATTACTGCTTTACCCCGTGTCAGGAGTCCTATGTGAAAAGTAGATCCACCTTAGATAGGATACAACTATTACTGCTTTCTGCAAATGAAACCAGCCACCACTTGTCCCAAGAACATAATTTAGATTTGCTTATATTTCATTCAAGTGAAACTTGCCATTCGATCTATTGACCCTTAGAGCGTCTCCAGCCGTTGGCCCCCCAGGGGGCTCGTAAAATCGCCGCCTCGGGGCAAACCGGTGCTAAAATCGGCTTGGGGGCTTTCGGATTCCCAGCCGCCGGCCCCAGGGTCGCCCCCAGATGCCTTATTTAAAGTTTTTTGAACAGAGATTCGGCTAAAATTCGGCCAAAGGGACAAAGATTCGGCTAAAATTCGGCAAACATGACATTACTTAGGCGACTTAAATAGTTTTTTCATAGCAAAGTGAAATACTTAAAAAAAAGGCCGCAACTACAGGCCGAAGAACGCGCTGAGCGCGGCGAAGTCGCCGCCGTCGCCGCCATCGTCGTTGTCCTCGTCGTCCTTCTCCTCCTTCACGCGGCCGCCCCTGCTGGACCCCTGCCCGGGATGGCCCTGGCGGACCGGTGGCGGCGCGTCGTCGTCGTTGTCGTCGTCGAGAACGACGACGCCTCCCTCGACGCGGCAATGGCGCCGAGCGGCGATCTGCTCTAGGGCGCGACACTGGCGCTCCAGCTCCGTCCGCGCCCAATCTTCGCGCGCCCACTTCAAGGCCGCTGCGTCATCCAAGGCCGCCGTGTCGTCGAGCCCCGGCTCCGTCTTCACGGCGGCGAGCCCTGGCTCCGTCTTCACGGCGGCGAGCCCCGGCTTTGTCTTCGGCTTGACGAAGCGGGGAGGAGCCGAGGAGGAGGCGCGCCCACCCTCGTTGATGACGATGCTGGCGCTGCGGGTGCGCCGGCCGAGCGGCGTCTCCGCGGGCTCGGCCTTGACGCTGAACAGCGTCGGCGACCCAGAGGAGCGGGAGGAGGAGGAAGAAGAGGACGCTGTCCTCCTCGGCATCCATTGGCCGCCGCTCCAGCGCGGGACCGGGGCGGCAGGGTACGTCAACGGCGGCTCGTTGCCGCCCTCGAGGTGCCGGAGGATGGCGTGGAGCGTGCGGCCGGGGACGCCCCACCACAGGCGGCGGCCGTCGCTGTTCTTCGTCCCCCGCACGACCGGCGCGTTGTTGGTGGAGGCCAGCCGCTGTGCCTGCCGATGTTCGAAGTACGCCGCCCACGCCTGGTGGTTGCCGGTGGCGTACTCCGGGAGGGCCCGCTGCTCCTCCGGCAGCGATGCCCGCACGCGCTCAACCTCGTCGGCGAAGTAGTCGGGGCGCATGGTGACGTTGGGCAGCGGGGGGATGGGGACGCCCCCGGCGCTGAGCCTCCACCGCCCCGGCGCGCGCATGTCGGGAGGCGCCGGGATGTTCGCCTCGTGCAGGAGGTAGGCCTCCCACTCGTGCAGCGAGCGGCGGCCGAAGCCATTGGCCGCCGCCCATCGCCGGGGAACCTCTCGCCCATCGCCGCGGCTGCGAACGGGAAGAGGGGAAGAGGAGAGAGGTCGGCGGCGGTGGCTGTGCACGGGGAGAGAGGGGGCTGCGGGCAGGTGCGGCCACCGGCGAGGGAGGCGCTGCTTTATATAGCGGCCGGGGGCGGCGTCGTGTGTACGCGTGGCGGGAGGGGGCGCGTCGCCGCGAGGCGCCGCCCTTGAGGAATCAATGGAAGGCTGACCGGCGGCGGCCTTGGCATTGATTCCCCGCGGGAAACCAAGGCGTTGAGGACGACGAGGCGGGGTCGCTGACTCGGCGGGCCCGTTGTTCGTTCGCGCCAAAATCAATCGCCCCGGCGCCCCCCGGCGCGCCGGGTTCGGCCTGGATCCGCCGGTGCCAGTTTCGGGCCTAACTGGCGAAAAACGGGCTCCTGGGGGCGCGACTGGGCTGGATTTTCGGCGCCGACGCTAAAAAACGGCCGTGGGGGGGGGCTGTTGGGGGCGCGGCTGGAGATGCTCTTATGGCTGTAAGGTATCTTGATGCTGTAACATATCATGTTGCAGGATTGTCCGTATCGAAGGAGAGACACGAAGTAGGGTTATGATGCTATACTCAACTTTTAGCTGTGAAATGAATGCCACAAGATAATACTGTAATTCCGTTGCATGATTGTATAAGCTAGCCTTGAGCTAGACTGGTATCCTCGAATGCACCGATACTTCAGGCAACCAGCGAATCAGTATCGGATACCGTATCCGATACCGATACTCCTCGATACGTCCCCGATACGTATCCAAGGAGTATTCGTGAATAAATGATTTAAAACAATTTAGATACTTCAAGGATACTTTTCAGTTCATTTTGGATACGGCCCAGCCCATCTAAGAGACCACTCACCCCAGTTAAAAGGCAGACACAACCCTAGTACCCCAATGCCCCCATCCTTAACCTCCCAGTTTTCTTTCCTCCCTCCCGAGCTCACACCAGGCGGCGGCTGGTGGCTGCGTACCTAGCAGCTACTCACCCAGGGCCGGCGGCAGCAGCGGCTAGCCGGCAACGAGCTGCTACTCCTCACCAACTCCTCCTGTCACGCAGCAAGCAGGTATGTACTCTTCTCTTCTCCTTTTCTCCTGCCCAGCCAAGCTCATCCCCTCTTCTTTCTCCTCTGATCTATGAAGATCTCATTTTTCTCATCTCCTACAGATGGCTCCTCCTGCTGAACCTCCTACTGTACCTACAAATCTAAGGGCACCATTGTGGAGCCATGTTCAAATCATAGAGAAATCACCTGGAGGGGGCAACACTAAATGGAAATGCAACTACTGTGGTCATGAAGCTTTGAGTAGCTACTCTAGAGTTTCTGCTCTTTTGCTAAAGAAGACAGGAAACCATGAAATCCATGCATGTAAAAAGGTCACAGTTGACATTCTGAATCCCTTTTTTTGAAAAATAAATAAATAGTAAAATGTATCCTTATTGGCACTTTTTCAAAATGACGAATTTACGTACCCGTATTGGCCCGATACTGATACCCGTATCCGTATCGGTGCATTCGAGCTGGTATCTATTCTAAAGAGACTGAATCTACGATGTAATACTATGACTGCAATGCAATATTATGACATGTGATGTATCTTGGTATTTGATCATGAATTGTGCACGCCAGCTATTGATCCAGGGTCTAGAACAGAAAATAGAGAGATTCATGTTCCTTATCCGGGACCAGGTCGCCACAAATTTGCACTACATGGGTCATAAACATGTTATTTTTACCATCGAACACACGGGCAAATTACTACTCCCTCCGTCCGGTATTCTAGATACATCTCCTTTTATCCATTTTGATGACAAGTATTTCCGGACGGAGGGAGTAGTTCAAAATGAAAAGAGAGAGTTTCACGCTCTCTCAAGAGAAGTTTCAAAAACAAGGATATGCACATTACTAGATCAGACAGTTGCAAATCAATCCACATCTCACAACCTTAGTATCTAGCACACAATCCTCCCTACGATGGATCAGAACATATGCATACCTGAGGCATGTTTGGTTCATTACCGCACTTTGCCCAGTTTGGTCGCCACAAAAGATGCGAATTCACACAACCCAGGTGTGGCGAAGCATGGTAACCAACCAAACACGCCCCTGATGTTTTGACGGAAAAATAGGCATGGTAACAGTTAGTTTACATCAGGATGCAAGGTATTCGCATCGTCATCCACATTTGAGATTTGACCTCTGGAACCTAGAGATTCTGAGGTTTTCTTTGTGTAGGTGACCGTCCATCCATTGATTGCAGCCTTTGCTTCAGATGAAACACTTCAACCTGGCAAAGCAAATATCACAGATGCAAATGTAAGTAAAACTGGATATCAGCAAGGCAAATCATGAAAAAATGGAAACTGCTATTGGCAGTCCCTCTGTATCTACCAATCAGGAAAGAACCTGATCGTTCAACGCTGCCATTATACCTGGAGCTGGAATGCCCTCGCGCGCTCTCCTGCTAGAACTCCGCGGGTCGAGTGCAACTCCTGTTTAGGGGGTAAAATAGTCAGTACAACTGCATAAACACTGGTACAATTAGAGATCACAGGGATATTTATTTTTTTGCCTTCTGAGTTTCATCCATGACTGCCTTCAAGAACGCCACTTCACGCTCGAGCCGCACGTTATCAGCATGGACAGTGTTTGAGGCGTTGTTCGAATCTTCATGTGCCTGTTCTAATCCTCCCACTTTCTCCTTCAGCGCCACAACTTCCCTGTCTCTCTCAGCTAGCCTCTTCTCTAGCTCTTCCTTTGTGTCAATGACCAGAGATAAGTTCTTTTCTGCTTCATCTTTGCTCGCCATTGCAGCTGAAAGTTGCTCTTCCAACGCCATGTTTCTCCTGACCAAGTTTGCGATTTTTGTATCATGCTGATGGTTAATGTCAGACGAACTTCTGCCCACCCTCTTCGTTTTAGCATCCGCATCTGGAGAATGATATGTGTCACTCCGCTGCTTTTGGTTTGCGAAGGATGGTAGCTCAGAACAATCGTCAACATCCTTGTACTTGTCATCGTCGATTGGCTTCTGCAGTTTTTGGGCCAGGCTGCATTCCTCCTCCTGACGGAACTGCCTGCGGAGTGATGAGCCGCCCACCTTCGAGTTATGTAGGAGTGAATCAGGGAGCGATTTCCTCCCAGATGAGCTTTCCACTGTTGTCGCGAGACTATGCCTTGCTACAGAGTTAGAGTACAAAGGATCACAGTTGTTGAGGTGATCGGCGAGTTCCTTTGAGCTAGGAGAAGAGTCCTCATACATTAAGGGTTCTGCATCAGGGGCAGACCGCCAACTGAAACAATGTTCATTTTGCAGCACCACTAGTACTTCGACCTTCGAAAACACAAAATAATCTGAATTCAGGAATAGTAGCTTGATCAAGAAACAGTTCAAGTGTTTTCTAAGCAAAATATGAAATAAAAAAAACAGAACTACATTTTGAAGCAAATATCAGAAAATCCCCTTGCAACGAAAGAACAAGAAAATGAAGTCCAAAACTCGTGATGCTAAAACTGGCTATTCTTTTACTTAAAAAGGTTAGTTTTTCACCTTATCAGATGGCTCCTTTTTGTTTCCTCCAAATGAAACAAGAACAATCTTATCCCTGTAGTTCAAAGGAACCATGCTGAAACCCTGCACGAGTTGTATCTTCAATTGTTCAGCAACTAGAAAATGGCAGCACTGGAATAACAGGGATTTGAATAGGATTTGCTTTCGGAGAGTGTTGTTTCTGCTCTACTTCAGCATGGATTACATAGGAAACAACTACGATGATCTTTATTTTTCTAGTAAGGGGGGCGTATTCGACTCTAGTCTTCTAGTTAAAACCTTGTCTAACTCCTTAATTAATGGATGAGGCAAAAAAAATTGCCTCCATTTCGAAAAAAATATGGTACAATAGGATTACATAGGAGAGTACAACTTTATACAATCCTAAACTTTGCATTCTGTACATTTTAGGAAGGTTGAATATGATAGAATACATGCCTTCCAAGATCACTTGGAATCCATCAAGGATGACTTGCACTTACTTTCTTGGTAGTGATGGAGGAACTAGGAGGTACTACACAAACAGACCACTTGGATTCTAGGACATCAAAGACCCAAGTTTCCGGATGACCTGATAGAGACCGAGAAGACTTGTTAGAAAATGACCAGAAGCCATGGTTCAAATGAAGCAACTCTTTTAAGAAATGAACACACTTCTGGTTAAGGGTTAGAAATGAAACTGAACCACTCATATGGCATATTATATACAATTGTATGAATGAGAGCATCACATTACAAACTTACGCCTTTTCTCGCTTCCACCCCCTGCTATATACCATTTCGTCCCACAGAGAGCTCCACAGCAACCTGCCCGAGGTGATGGATGATGACCATGTGTTCTCATTCTTGACCATACCATCTAACAAGAAGAATGATTCTTTCAGTAGGAGATCAACAAGATTTTTTTTTTTTTGCAGAAACCTGATCGAACATACTGTTTCAAAATCTAGAGCGTGGACATCATTCAAGGTCTTGGATTTTGATTGGCCTCCAAAAATCAAAAGAATTCTATCATCGTAAAGTGCAGCAACATGATTGGATCTTGGAGAAGGTCCAGCACCTCTAAAACATGAACTTGGCTTAGTAGCAGAAAATAGCACATCAAATCAAGAGAAGCATCAAGAAGGTTCTATGCATTGAGTGTTAATTAAATTGTATGTATTGGCTCTGCAAATAACTATGGACAAACCAAGTGTAACTGAAAAACCATTCTTACTTGGCTTCTCTTTTGTTTCATTTGTTTATTGACATAACACTTCTTAGTTTTAGAAAAGAATGACTCACTTATAGTTCAAAGGAAGCCATGTTAAGGACTTCAGATCAAACATATGAAGGTCATGTAGTTTCTTCCCTTTGGTATCCTCGCCCCCAAAAAGAATTAAAACAGGGCCTGCTCTAGTCACTGTATGACCACTTCGAGCCACCTGAAATTATCAATTGAGGAAAAAACTTCTCTCATTTTGCAATGAACATTTGAGCATTATATAAATCAATGTTCGAATATGTACCGGAATGTCGCCCTTCGCTTCCATATGCGACCAGATCTCGGTTTCCGTATTGAATGTCCATACTGCAGTAAAATAAATGATAAAGTCCAAATTATTTCTGCTGAAAGTTTAACATTAAATCAGATAACTAAAAGAAATACATGGGATTTTCAGAATTAAGTAGGACAGTCAAACCTGATATCCGGTCAGAAGATGGCTCGCTTTTCCCTCCGACAAGAATGACAGTCTTGCCCCATGGAACCTAAGATTCAAAAGAAAACCATGACGAATGTAACAAAATTCACTCAAAGCGCAGCCCACCTCTGGAACTCTGGGCATGCATGTGTAGCACCTCACTTTGGGCTTTTGTACTCATTTCACCTAGAGGTGTAGTGTTAACCCCTAAATGCTACCAATTGGGCAAGCAGGCATTATATGCATGCAATGTGGTATTAAGGGCTGCAGAGTTGCAATTGAAGACAAAATGAGAAACGAGAAGTGCTAATCATTGTTGTAGTAATGACTTCGGCTCTACTTGAGGTCCCACCCCTATCCTACATGGCCCACCACATAGGTAGCCAACAAAAGTCAAGGACAGTCAACACCAGTCAAAGCAGTCAACAATAGTCCAAACTATCCCCCATGGGTTCAAGCAAGACACCCTAGTCAACGAAAGTCCAAGCCAAGCTTCATGGTCAACAAGTCAAAGGAAGAAGACCACATAAAAGAATGAGTCAAAGTTAAAAAAAATGAGACCAACCCAAGGGCTAACCCTCGCTGGTTTTTTTTAATAGGAGAAACTCCGCGAGCACCGTGCGTCCGAGCCGGGACTCGAACTCGGGTGGGCTGGCAGCAACCCAAGCTGACCACATAAAAGAATGAGTCAAAGTTGAAGGCAAAGGAACAAAGAATAAGTCCAAGCAAGGCTTCGTGGTCAACAAGTCAAAGGAAGAAGCCCAAGCAAGGAAGCCCAAGAAAAGTGTAGGGCTTCTCCCTTAATCGGCCACAACCCACCTCCTAGCCCAACTAGAGGTACATGGGCCAAAGAACGGAAAATTCCGTAGTTCTACGCTCCTAACTCCTCACTTCAAGGGTACCCTTTGTCAATGACCCCTAGGCTATATAAGGCCCCCCATGGGCATGTAAATCACTTACTCCCACATGAATAAACTCAAAAGGAGGGTCACTCTCCCCTAGTAGCTCTCTCAGGAGAGTTAGGAAGGTCGAGATTCGGAGTCCAAGGGACCTTCAAAGGCCCGGACTAGTCGGGCCACACTAAGTGTTCCATGCGTAGGCACCACTCTCGACGACCCTTCCATAGGACGTAGGTCGCCCTCCCACGAGGCGACTGAACCTATTTAAAAAACATCGTTGTGTCACTTTGTCAAGTCGGCCGTACCCACCCCCGCCTACTAATATTTAACCACATTGCTAAGGATACCCCTACTCGAAAGTTGATTCTTGAACTTCAACAATCATCATTCTTTATTTTCTCAAAAATCACCATTCTTTACCTACATTTTTTTACAAATCATTCCTTGGTTTATTATTCACCAAGGAGAGACTACCAGAATATAACTTCCAGTAGACTTATTAAAGATAAGGGACTTATAACCCAAGCATGCACCAACTGACAACCCTGAAATGCACTACTAGTCTAAGGATATCATATGAGAAATTGAAGAAAAAGACCAGAGTAGTAAAAGAACAATGAGCTCCAAGAAGTATACCAGGCAATGTCCTTTGCATGGTCGAAACTGCGCACAACGTCCAGCTGGTGATACACGAACTTTAGAAGCCACAGAATCCCATGTAAGCTTGTCTAAGCTTAATATCTGAAGTGTATATAAAGATGATATCACGAAGTTAGCTCAAAACTGACATAAGGCCATGACAGATAGGCTCGTCTAGAAAAACAACATCAATACCTTTGTATCATCCAGCAAATGATTACCGGAATCTCCACCGAAGACAATCATTTTGCTCCCTACCATGGCTGCTGCATGCTGTTTGAAATGGTAACAAGATGAATGTTATTATAAAGGCTTCAGTATAGAAACCGATAATGATGAAAACATCACAACTTCCTATACACTTCAAAACATCAATAAGATGGTTAATTACATCAAAACGAGGACTCGGTTTATCCCCGTCCGTTGACAATACTGCCCAGTTCTCTGAGTTTTCAAATGCACGGCCATTGAGGTCAAAAGTATCAGAGGAGCAACGCCAAGCAAGGTCGTCAGGACGGCCACTCACTGACGTAGCCACTGGTTCTTCTCCCTGAACAAATAACCATTTAAACACAATCGAAATACAGGTGAGTCAGAAACAACAAGTGAAGTAAGTGAACAAGAATAGCTCACACTCACAGTGAGGTGACTGGACCGCTTGGTGGGATGGGCAGGACTCCGGGGGGCATGGAAAGGATCATGCAGATGACCCTTCAACCTGTAGAAATCACAAGACCATGGAAAATGTGAGAGCTAAGAGTACAAAGAAGCATCAAATTAGGAAAATGGAGCTGGGGAGTAAATGGTTCTGTTTCATCACATTTCAATCTTCTCTCCTGAGAAACAGGAATCTTATAAATGAAGAGGAAGGCTAAGATGGTCAAGCAAGGCTAGGTTACAAGAACAAACCCAGATGTCTACAGCTCACAGAAACTAAAATCACTTGACCAAAGATCACAGGAAAATGTATGTCGAGTACTCGGTGACTTGAACTTGATTCACATTTATGAAAAGGCTATGTCCTTTGTGCATCATATGATGCAGAGGCCAGGGTACTCCCCTTTTCAGGAAAAAAAAATCACACAAAAAGGATATATTAGTTCTCCTTCCTGAAAATCGTCTAAATGCTCAGGCGACTAACCATAGAATCAGCAAATCTAACTAAGATCTCTCCTAAAAGGATATCTATGACAAATAGATATCAGTAAAGAAACCAGCCCATTATTACCTAAATAAAAAAAAATAAAGAAACCAGTAGTAGTACTAGTTAAGAGAGAGAGAGAGAAAAAACTGGCAGTAAAGAAGAGGGGAGCTTAGATTTATGAGCGGATCCTGATAGAAGGGAACCAAAATTTGACCTCCCCAGCTTCATCCGGCGACGAGAGAAACCGAACATCTTGGGCATTGCGGCGTCTTGAGCTCCAACTTGTTTCCCTTAGAAACGGAACGGCGAAACCCTACTAGCGCAAACTGTTCTCACCTGCAAACACGGAATGCTAGGGTTAGCCGAGTAGGCTATTAGTTAAGGAGGACGAAAAAAATCGTCATGTGAAAAATACGGGAAGAAGTCAAATCTTTTTTCCTTTTTTTGAAAAAGATATTGTCATTGGAACTCGGGAAAGAACAGCAAGACATCAGGAAATTCAGGGGTGGGGGGAGGACATGAGCCTTGGGCAAAGAGAAACCAACAAATAGAGTAGCAATGCAAAAACAGGGGAGAGAAAATACTTTATGCAAACAGCGCCTCTCAGGTATTGTGCCAGGAAAACTCTGCATTTGTTTGAGGTTCTCAAGAACAAGAAGCAACATCGGGCATTGGCGGAGCCAAGAAGCAGGCAGGCACGTGCACAAGTAAGAAGAGGGAAATGAGGATTCAGATAGAAACACAAGTTAACCCCTACCTGTTGTTGGGTCGGAGCAAGAGGAGAGAGCTCCGGAGGGAGGGAGGGAGGGCCAGTGACACAGAGCGAGCGGCGGCGACAGTGACACAGACCTCTCGCTCGGAGCGAGAGTGAGAGAGAGAGGGGGGAAGGATGGGGGAGGGGGGAAGCCTCTGAGCGGGACCTGGCTGCCTGCCTGCTTTGCAACTGTGCCTGTGCGGAAAGTTTTACAGGAGACGGTTGCGGTGTGGCTGCCATGGCCGATGCAAAAGCTGATTCACTTTACTGTTTACCATGCATGAGAGATGTTATTTACACTTTACAGCGCCCCTCCGATTCTTTCTTCTTCCTCTTCTTCAGATTTTTGTGTCCATTGACTTCAGGTGTGCCTCGTGTGTGTCGAGTCAACACTTTCTTGTAGAGAGAGAAAGACGGTGATAGTGCCAGGAAAGATGTAGTAGGAGTAGCTTTTAATTCGGTGATAAACCAACATTGCAATCTGTTTTTCACATGGTGCCTGGTTAATTACCACAGTGGTACCACAGGCTCACAGCCATTGGCCTCACCTGTGCGCTGCCGTTGCTGCGCTGTGCTGTGCTGCGAGACATGCATGAGAGAAAGCCTGCATCAGTCAATCACTGCCCCTGACCCTGAGTCTGGCTCCCGTGGACCAAATTTTGCATGGAATCCACCGCAAAGGGAGCACATACAGCGTCTATTTAGTCTTTCTTATATCCGTTTGTCAAAATAAAGAGTAGTATTTTACGAGATTGTTACTATATTCAGGAGATCTTACGCTAAGATTCATGAAAAAAAAACATGTTTTTTATATCTTATGTCACTTTGTTAAGTCTCACCACTTTTTATACGAGATGGGCTTCGACGCTCGCAAACCACACAAGGCATTCCAAAATTTTGTAATGCGCATAAAGTTCGGGCATATCACCATTGAGAGCATCTGGATTACATGATCGTGGGACATAGGAATAGAAAAGACAGACATATCTTTCCTCAGAAGAAAAAACACATATCCTCCAGAGTTGACAGTGCAAAAAAGAAGACGATAGAATACACAATAATTGCATGAATAATAACTTCCCTCAAAAAAAATTGCATGAATAATTGTTTGGAAGGAACACAGGAAAAGAAAGATAAAATGCCTCGATCCCACACGATCGAATCTAGAAAAAGGTTGACGTGGATGTTCAAATTCCTATGAAACTGAGGCAGATGAATCCATTATGTAGGAATTTGGGTGCCATCATTTCCTTGATCCAAAGTTAATCCTCAGGAAAAAATTGAAATAATTGAAAAAATCCTAAAAAATCCAAGCGTGATTCACAGAAAAGGAAAAACATATCACCATTCCAGCGTCCCTCTCGCTCCTTATACTTTGTTGTATACTAGAAGGGTTGGAAGCGCTTCGCTGCATTGCTAGTGTTGTTGGGATTCATTTTCTTTATTTCATTTGGCGCGTGGAGGAGATGATAGTTATTTTTTTTTTTAACAATGCGGTGTTTTGGTGGGTTTTTCCCGACGGTATGATTTTGTGTTATATGTTAATTAACTTATACTTATGTAGGTAAGTTTTTTCACTCATGCCCACATGTACTATATAGGTGCTATAGTGTCACATATTGACACTTTTGCCAGGTTGTGAGAGGGTGTGTGGGAATAGCTGTCAATTGATTTAAGAAATCGTTGACTCGGTCAAATTCATAGACCAAATCTAAATTGAATACATATCGTTGACTTAGTCAAAATAATAAGCAAACCTAAAATTAAACATCTAGGAGAAACCTCAAATTAGGGAGCATATAGTTAATTTAAAGATAGATGTAACTGAGCACACTGTCTGTTTCCCTAGGAAGGAGGGACGAGATCTTGGAGCGTAGCGATGGGCGATGGCAATGAGCAAATATCCGACAGCCGCATTGAATCCCATCTGACCATGCACCAAGTCAGGGACGGCACTATACATGTGGTCAAAAATACTTCAAGGCAGGATAGTTTCTTTTTTCTTTTTAAGTACTCCTACGTGTTGACATTAGCTGGCTTACCAAATTACGTTTAAAGTCTTGGGTGCCGAAGACTTTTTGCTTGGGAAACAATTCCTGTCTGTAGTCTGATAAGAAGCTATGGTCAGACCGCTGGTGTTCCGTCGCGATTCTTGTTTAATCACACGGTCAATATATGAAGAGACCAATCCCTTTTTGCCGTTGCCAACCAATCCGTATCTCACGCAGCTAATTAGTCACGGGAAACACTTCTTGTCTGATAAGAAGCCATGGTCAAATACAATGGCGGGGTATTCGGTGATGAAGAACGAGTTGATGTGTGATGCGTGGAAGGTTGTATCTGTGGATTTTGTAGGCATGAGGTAAGGGGGCTTATCTTTTGGTAAAACGTGTCTGCTTCGTTTCATGAGCAAAAGCACGACGCACCCTACGACTTGTACGTGATCCATGATCATAATGTGAAGCCGCTAGGCCATTTATGGTAAGCCATCTTCTACTCCATTATGAAGTTTTGCGGTGCAATTGCACAAATGGAGAGAAGGTGGCCATCGGGCTTGCCAACCAAAGATATGTAAGTTTTGCTTCTTGTTGCTCTACATGTTAATCAATTCGATTTACTCAGTGTTGCAACTTGATAATCATCACGTTGTATAGTCCAGACGCGCTATCGTGTTATACTACAAGACCGAGGGTAGGCCATTTACGTTCATATATCGTTGGATGGAATTAAAGGGGCACAGTGCGTGGGACGACATGTGTGGATTCTGACTCGGGTATCATTGAATTTGGAATCGATGAATTAAAAAAGAACTTATTAAACATCTGGTTATCTCGGATGTAATATTTACATTTGAACTATTGTTGTATTAGGGATATTTGCATGTTTTATAAATTAATTGTGCTATTTGATTTCCAATGATGATTTCGAATGTTGTGTGCTTAAGAACAAAAAAGGACAAACAGTTATGGGACAGGGTTCGATGGTCGGCTCCCATATCCGTGTCCGCATACGGGCCCGGACGAGTTGCAGACAAATACATGTTCTTTTTGCGGGCCGGCGTCGAAGATGCCCTTACATCTTTAGGTATATACTAATAAAAGATACCACTTGACGAGTAAAATGAGACGTGTGGTAAGAACGAACGAAAATTGTACGTGGTGCTGTTTACGGTTCAATATACTCGGCCGCAGGCCGCAGCTGGCTGGAGTAAAAATACGGTTCGCTTCGAAGACGAGCCCACACATCCCATTCCATCCGTGACACCGCGGCCCAGCCCCCTGCCGTCGATGCACCCCACCACGGTGACACTGCCTTTGGACACAAAGCTCGCCATTTTTCCGCATGAACGACACCCTCTTCGGTGATGCCACTCTGTCGGTTGCCACTGGCTTGTCCACAAGCCGGAGGTCGTTGGCCATGATGAAGCCGCCATGGCGGGAGGACCCGTCGACCAAACTCTGCTCTTCAGGCTCTACGTCAGGAACTAGTAGTTGTGCTTGCTGGAATGATCTTCGCCTCGTGTGGGGTGCCAGGTGAGGTAGGGATGATGGAGAGCAGGCGCCTAGCTAGGTCATCTACGATCACCTCAGGGGCTAGCATGAGGGCCTCGCCTACGGCAACGTGCACCTCACGGATGCTATGCGACCCGCAACCTCCTTCTTCCTCAGCTGACCGTGGAGGCAACCATGAGCCTCCTGCCTGCCTGCCCGAGGCCACTGGCAAGCCGTGCCTTGATAACTCACAAGTATACACTATTGCAGGATGCTGCTAACGCGACACTACAATCAGAGACCCTTCGAGAAACTGTGTGCGATGCCATAATCGCAAACGGTGTTGTATGAAAACCGTCAGAAATGTATAAAATGTTTGCGATGACGGATGCATCAAACACGGTTCAGGTTTTAGTTGCGTGTGCGATGAAGGGCATACGGTTCAGTTCAATTAACTGTTTGCGATGAGGAGGAACAACCCCCCCCCCCCCCCCCCCCCCCCCCCCCCCCCCCCCCCCCCCCCCCCCCCCCCCCCCCCCCCCCCCCCCCCCCCCCCCCCCCCCCCCCCCCCCCCCCCCCCCCCCCCCCCCCCCCCCCCCCCCCCCCCCCCCCCCCCCCCCCCCCCCCCCCCCCCCCCCCCCCCCCCCCCCCCCCCCCCCCCCCCCCCCCCCCCCCCCCCCCCCCCCCCCCCCCCCCCCCCCCCCCCCCCCCCCCCCCCCCCCCCCCCCCCCCCCCCCCCCCCCCCCCCCCCCCCCCCCCCCCCCCCCCCCCCCCCCCCCCCCCCCCCCCCCCCCCCCCCCCCCCCCCCCCCCCCCCCCCCCCCCCCCCCCCCCCCCCCCCCCCCCCCCCCCCCCCCCCCCCCCCCCCCCCCCCCCCCCCCCCCCCCCCCCCCCCCCCCCCCCCCCCCCCCCCCCCCCCCCCCCCCCCCCCCCCCCCCCCCCCCCCCCCCCCCCCCCCCCCCCCCCCCCCCCCCCCCCCCCCCCCCCCCCCCCCCCCCCCCCCCCCCCCCCCCCCCCCCCCCCCCCCCCCCCCCCCCCCCCCCCCCCCCCCCCCCCCCCCCCCCCCCCCCCCCCCCCCCCCCCCCCCCCCCCCCCCCCCCCCCCCCCCCCCCCCCCCCCCCCCCCCCCCCCCCCCCCCCCCCCCCCCCCCCCCCCCCCCCCCCCCCCCCCCCCCCCCCCCCCCCCCCCCCCCCCCCCCCCCCCCCCCCCCCCCCCCCCCCCCCCCCCCCCCCCCCCCCCCCCCCCCCCCCCCCCCCCCCCCCCCCCCCCCCCCCCCCCCCCCCCCCCCCCCCCCCCCCCCCCCCCCCCCCCCCCCCCCCCCCCCCCCCCCCCCCCCCCCCCCCCCCCCCCCCCCCCCCCCCCCCCCCCCCCCCCCCCCCCCCCCCCCCCCCCCCCCCCCCCCCCCCCCCCCCCCCCCCCCCCCCCCCCCCCCCCCCCCCCCCCCCCCCCCCCCCCCCCCCCCCCCCCCCCCCCCCCCCCCCCCCCCCCCCCCCCCCCCCCCCCCCCCCCCCCCCCCCCCCCCCCCCCCCCCCCCCCCCCCCCCCCCCCCCCCCCCCCCCCCCCCCCCCCCCCCCCCCCCCCCCCCCCCCCCCCCCCCCCCCCCCCCCCCCCCCCCCCCCCCCCCCCCCCCCCCCCCCCCCCCCCCCCCCCCCCCCCCCCCCCCCCCCCCCCCCCCCCCCCCCCCCCCCCCCCCCCCCCCCCCCCCCCCCCCCCCCCCCCCCCCCCCCCCCCCCCCCCCCCCCCCCCCCCCCCCCCCCCCCCCCCCCCCCCCCCCCCCCCCCCCCCCCCCCCCCCCCCCCCCCCCCCCCCCCCCCCCCCCCCCCCCCCCCCCCCCCCCCCCCCCCCCCCCCCCCCCCCCCCCCCCCCCGCCCCGCCGCCGCCGCTGCTCCGCCGCCAGCGCGCCGCCGCCCGCACCACCCCGCAGCCCCACGCCGACCCGCAGCCCGCCGTCACCGCCGGTCTTTTTCGCTTTTAGGTATAAAACCGTTCGGGTTTTTTATAAACCCTAGTTCGGTTTTTTTCTATTAGATCAGTTTTCTCGGTTTAGTTTATTTTGCGAACGTTCGTTCGTTAGTTCGTTTTAACGAACGTTCTCGTTCGTTCGTCTCTGTTAGCGGACGTTCGTCCGATAGATTTTTCTTTTTCTGTTTTTTTCCGGCCAGGGACCTATCCGCGATTATTTTTATCGCAAATTAGCCCCTGATCTTCAAACCCTCGCAACTTTTCAACCGTTCGTCCAAATCCAGTGAAACCAACGCCGAAATCTTCGTCTCGAACCCCTCTTTCTGGTTAATCAACTTGAACATGGTTTTGACAATTTAAAATTTGGTTTCAAGCAGATTTGAATTTGAAGTTCTTTTGATCGTAGTTTCAGTTCCGTAGCTCCGATTTGATTGATTCTTTTTGCAAATCGAAGCTCTTCAGTTGAACTTTCAGTTTGGAATTTCTCATCTGAGTTTTACCCTTGAATCTATGCTTGAGTGCTCATGTATGCTATTGTTTGTTTGCGATAGAATTCCCGAAGTGCGAAGCGTGCTACTACGAGTCTCTAGGGTTTGCAGATCGTCAGCAAGGCAAGTAACACATTGATCATACCCCTTTATTACCCAGTTTTTATGCATTAGTTACACTCCTCAAACACTGCATGATTAGGATGTGATTAACATGTGGGTATTGGGAAGTAGATGATGAGGTAGAACCTATTGCCCTTTTTATTATCAAACCCTGGGAGTTACTTTTACGTTATGCTTAGGTTGCTATGCTATGCTCGTAGATGTGGTTTGGTTTGAGTGATCCATGACAGATGTGAGATTATTAATTAATGGTTAAGTTAAGGTGGCTACTTAAATACACATCTGGGTGGATTGGTTGCGGGCACCTGGGGATATACCAGTGTTGTCCTTTGGTTCGCCACCCAGGCTCAAAGGGATCATAAGATTATTCATGCTAGAAACTTCCGTGTGCAGCCACAAGCTATTATGGGCTCTAGCATAGTTGCATATGTTGCATGACCTCTTTCAGTGGTAGACTAGCAGATGTAGGGGATGTAGGTTGGTACTGTCTACCCAGAGTAAAGAGTTAATGTTTCTGAAAGACTGTGTCTCGGTCATCCGTTTCTCAAACACCATGTAGTGCGAGAAATCCAACGGGGGAGATCGAGTCTTGTGGGGAAAAGTGCGCAAAGCTCTGCAGAGTGTACAAACTAATCATGGTTAGCCGTGTCCCCGGTTATGGACATCTTGAGTATCTGGTTCTTGGATTATCATGTTGATCTCATCACTCTTAATTAATTTTGTTGGGTTGTTAATTACTGTTTAATTGGGATTGAGATGGGGTTTCCATTCTCAATGTTTAACAACTACCATGATAGTTAAATAAAATATATTCCTTTGATGTAGGAAAAAATTGGCTTTTCGCAAAAGCATCATAACCATAGAGCCTCCACCAGCCATATATGCATGTAGTGATAGCATTTACTTGTTCATTGCTCTACTGTGTTATTTTGCCAGCATATTCCATGTGCTGACCCATTTCGGGCTGCAACATATCATGTTGCAGACTTTTCAGACGAAGAGTAAGGTGCGCTAGGTCGTTGTCGTGCACTCAGCTATGCCGTTGGAGTTGATGGACTCATTACCTTCGATGCTTCCGCAGTTATCTTATTTAGATGGCCTTAAGCCATATTATTGTAATAAGTTCTCTTTTGAGACATTCGATGTAATAAGTGTGTGATTGCACTCTGTTATAAATCCTTCAAGTACTGTGTGTGTCAGCATTAACGCTCCAGGGATGACACTTATGCACAGAGATTTGACCGTCTGAGGTCGGATCGCTACAAGATGGTATCAGAGCACACGCTGATTGTAGGACACGACCACTAAGATAAGCCATAGGCACTCTTCTCTACTCATTTCTGACTCCTCTCCATTTTCCACTCTATAGGATGGCGGACTCAAGGAACAAGTTTGCACAACCGGATGAAGACACCCCTTTTGGGAGACACTTAAAGGAAGTCACTAGGTACCTGAATATCGGAATACCAAGCTTCACCGGGACCTACACCGCCACTTTACCAGAAGAGGAGCGTTGGATGATTCGAGTTCAAGTTCCAAGAAGGACATTCACGCCAGTTACTAAACCCATAGAGTTTTCCTTTGATGCACCAACCTGGAATTTAGGTAAGAGCATGGCAGCCCACATCGCCATGGGACGCATAGGCGAAGTTTATCACAAGGATCTTAAGGACACCATCTACCAGATATGTGGGCGCCGAGATGAGCAATGGGAGATGATCAGCACCAGGAGGGACATGTCCATTGCAGCCTTCATCCAGGAGTTAAACCAGCACATTCGTCGTCAGGAGAACCAAATGTGCGCACGCATGCTAGATCTGAAGAAGGTGATGACCAGGAACATGGAGCTTGAAGAGGAACTCAAGTCTACACGCGACGGATATGAGGAGGAAATCGCAATACTAGTGGAGAAGAATGACGACCTAACAAGGAAGCTAGGAGTATTCATGGGAGACCCCGCGCCAGGAGGAGATGACGACCATCCCGAGGACATTCATTCTGAACACTACATCATCATCGACGACACCGACTTCGACCCTGACAGTAGTGATGATGATTATGAAGACGAAGCTGGAGCGGATATCATGGAGTCTTCCACCGATCAAAATTTCTAGTCGACCACCATATTATCAGTAGTATTTCCCCCATGTATATAGTAGTAGTCCGAGCACTGTAACGATAGTTAGATCGATTGTATGCCCTTGTTTGATTTGATTGGTGTGATATGAATGTGTTTGTCTCATGTGCATATGGGTAGTGCTTTCTCACTAGACCTCATTCTATTCTAATCTCTCCCCTCTGAACCCATCAGATGCCTCCGAGACATGACCCCGGATTTGTCTTCCCACTGGAGCTCACTCAGTTGATCCAATAGCAGAATGCCTTGATGCAGTTACTAGTCCAGAACCAAGGAAACAACAACAACCCACCGCCACCACCTCCAGTTGACAACCTAGCCCGTTTTCTGAGGTTGCAGCCGCCGGTGTTTTCCAGTAGCACCGAGCCAATAGTTGCTGATGACTGGCTACGCAGGATTGGAAGGGAGTTGACCACCGCAGGTTGCACAGATGCTGAGAAGGTGCGTTTTGCCGCACATCAATTGGATGGACCCGCAGCCTCATGGTGGGAGAATTACACAGCCACTTTCCCTATAGCCAATGTCACCTGGGAGCAGTTTCAGCAAGCATTCCGCACAGCACATGTCTCAACTGGAGCTATGAGCATGAAGAAGCGTGAGTTCCGCAACTTACGCCAGGGAAACCGTACTGTGGGGCAGTACGTGGATGAGTTCAGCAAGTTAGCTCGCTATGCCCCAGATGATGTGGCCACAGACGCCGCGAAGCAGGAGAAGTTTATGGAAGGGCTGAATGATGAGATGAGTATGCAGTTAATGGTGGCAACATTTAACAACTACCAAGAGTTGGTAGACAAGGCTCTTATGATTGAAGGGAAGCAACAGCAGATTGAGAGCCGCAAAAGGAAGTATGGACAAGGGAAGTACAATTCAGGGACTCAGCAGAAGCCTCGCTTTACCCCGAAATCGGGAGGATATACCCATAACCATGGAGGCCATACCCACAATGGAGGAAGTTCGCATAACCACAGTGGCCCCAAGAATGGAAATGGGAATGGAGCAGGTAGCAATCAGAACCGCCCTAACCCAGCCACACCCACCAAGAAGGACCAAAGTCACATTACTTGTTTCAAGTGCGGGAAGACTGGACACTATGCCAATGAGTGCCCTGAAGCAAAGAATGGTAATGGCAATGGAAGCTCTGGGAAAAAGCCCAATCCCTTCACCAGAGGTCAGGTGAACCACATCAACGTGGAGGAGGTTGAAGAGCAGCCTGACGCAGTTATCGGTAAGTTTTTGGTTAAGTCATTTACCGCTCTCGTTCTTTTTTATACTGGTGCATCGCATTCATACATATCAAGGGGATTTGTGGACAAGTTTAAGTTACCCACCTTAGCCCTTAGGTCACCCATGCTAGTAAGCTCACCAGGGGAGGAGTATATGACCAGCCGATGGTGTGATCGGTTACCCTTAACCATTGGTAGCCATGTTTTCCCCTCAGACCTAATAATTCTGGAGTCCCAAGGATTGGATGTGATACTAGGCATGGATTGGCTATCGAAGTATGGAGGAAACATTGACTGTGCTAGTAGGTCAATCTTGCTCACCACCCCAGAGGGAAAAAGGATTAAGTATGTATCCAGGCATGCGCCAAGGAGAACCCAAGTAAATTCCCTCTCAGGAGTTGTTCAGGAGGAAGTGCATGTAGTGAAGGATTATCCGGATGTATTTCCAGAGGAGCTACCAGGCATGCCGCCGGATCGAGACATTGAGTTTTTGATAGAGCTGTTGCCAGGCACCGGACCGATATCGAAGAGACCATACCGGATGCCCGCAAATGATCTGGAGGAGATTAAGAAGCAGATTAAGGAGTTATTAGAGAAAGGTTACATTCGACGAAGTTCCTCACCGTGGGGAGCACCAGTGCTTTTGGTTGAGAAGAAGGATGGATCTTTGAGAATGGTTGTTGACTATCGTGCATTGAATGAAGTGACGATCAAGAACAAGTACCCACTGCCAATGATCAATGATTTGTTTGACCAGTTGCAAGGAGCTAAAGTATTTTCCAAGATCGATCTACGATCAGGATACCACCAGCTGAAGATCCGAGAACAGGTTATACCTAAGACAGCCTTCACCACAAGGTACGGACTATATGAGTATACGGTTATGTCATTTGGATTGACTAAGGCCCCTGCCTATTTCATGAGTATGATGAATAAGGTGTTCATGGAGTTCTTGGATAAGTTTGTTGTGGTGTTCATTGATGATATCTTGGTATACTCGAAGAATGAAGAGGAACACAAGGAGCATTTGTGTTTAGTTCTCGAGAAGCTCAGGGAACATCAGTTGTATGCCAAGTTCAGCAAATGTGAGTTTTGGTTGAAGGAAGTGGGATTTCTTGGACATGTTATATCAGGAGAAGGTATAGCAGTGGATCCTACCAAGGTTAAGTCAGTCACCGATTGGCTAGCACCCACCTCAGTTGGAGAGATCCGCAGTTTTCTTGGACTCGCAGGATATTATCGGAGATTCATTGAGAATTTTTCTAAGATTGCGAAGCCTATGACGGAGTTGTTGAAGAAGGACACCAAGTTCAAATGGACAGATGAATGTGAGGCAAGTTTTTAGGAGTTGAAGAAATGTTTGGTTACAGCCCCAGTGCTGATTCTGCCGGATATACGCAAGGATTTCCAAGTGTATTGCGACGCTTCTCGCTTAGGACTTGGAGGAGTACTTATGCAAGACGGAAGCACTACAAAAAAAATACACTTCCGTGATGATACATGTTTGTCACAGTAGGTCACATTTTCTGTCATGCATGTACATCCATGACAAATTTATGACAGAATCAAGATAGTCATACCTGTGCTGTCGTAGAAGTGTTCCATGACATTACCAAAATTATCATCACGGAAGTGTCCACTTCCATGACGATAAATCGCGCGTCACAGAAGTGCTTTCGTTAAGGGTGACCGACACGTGGCATCCACCGTAACGGAACGCCGTTAAGCTATCGGGTCCGGTTTTGTATCCGATAACCCGTTAACAGCCCCGACCAATGGGGATTTTCCACGTGTAAAATCATCATTGGCTGGAGGAAACACGTGTCGGCTCACCGTTGGGACAGATGTCATCCATTCATTGGACCCAAAGCGCCTATGATACGTCGACATGTGGCACGGCCCAACAGAGTCCCATTCCTGTGAAAAGGCCGGCCCGTTTGACTTGGTCAAAAGGTGGCGGGCCGGCCCACGGCAAGCCTTTTAACGGCCTGTTTGCATATAGCCCATTTACATCCCGCTAACCCAGGGCCCGTTTACGGCCTATCCGAATTAGGCCCAGTAGCGTCATCTGGGCCGTCCAATATAATTCCAGCCTGTTTTAACTTCCGGCCCATGTATGGCCCATGACATCTTTCGGCCCATATAGGGCCCTTTGTAACTCTCGGCCCATTAACGGCCCGTGGTAAAACTGGCCCGTAATGAACAGTGTATCACTTTATACCCATTAACGGCACGTGGTGAAATTGTCCTGTAATGAACAGTGTATCACTTCATACCCATTAACGGCCCATTATTCCATTGGGCCGTTTCTAGCCCATGTTATCTTTCGGCCTTCTCAGGGCCCATTTATTCTTGGGATCATTTCCAGCATTCGGTTACTTATGGCCCGTTACTGTCATTTTCTGCTTGTGGGCCAAATTCAGCCCGTGGTTACAGTCGGCCCGTTTGTGGCCCGTTAATACGTTGGGCCGTTTTCATGTCAAAAAAAACCCGTTGGGCTGTTTTCATAGAGTTATCAAATACGACCTATTAACGGCCCGTTATTGTCCATGAATAGTACGGCCCATGATTGGCGAAATGATGATACGCCCCGTAGAAGGCCCATGGATCCTACGGCCCGTAAAAGGCCCATGGATCGTACGGCCCGTAGAAGGCCCATGGATCCTACGGCCCGTATAGAAGGCCAATGGATCCTACGGCCCGTAGAAGGCCCATGGATCATACGGCCCGCAGGAGGCCCATGGTTACAACAGTCCATGTGTTGCCATGATTATTTTGGCCTAGTTTCCAAAAATAGGTTATTGTGGACACTAGAAAAACACAGAAAAAGAACTGCAGTGACTACAAGCAAACAACTAAAC
>JAAAWM010011098.1:0-61902 GCA_036873465.1 Thinopyrum obtusiflorum
ACCATTTTCACATCTTCCTGTCCCACTTACGTGTAAGTGCTATTATTCATGGTTATTATTTTCCTGTTTTCTGCTTATTGAACACATCAATGATTTACATTACATTGTTGTAAGTGGGCGAGGGTCAATCTGGATAGTCATGACGAGCAAAGCTTGCTTGTGCTTTTCAAGGAAGCATTGCAGCAGTATCGGTGTTACCTGAGGAAATCACACTTTGATGGCAAGTCTATAAACGAATTTCCGGTGAAGTCTCCTATGCTAAATTTAGAAGACATTGAATGGAAAAACCTTGTTATGCACTGGCCTCGTTCCCAGGATGAGGTACTGTCTATGAAATCACATGACAATTTGAACTTCTACTTTTCTGCATGTGCCTTACGGATCTTTTTTGCAGGAAATCTGCTCGAAGAAGAATTTCGGTTTGAAAAGAACGACAGGATATCGCAAATATGCTGCCCGCTGCTTTGCTCTTGTTAGTACCTGTTATCCTGTATCACTGTACTTGCATACATACCTGGTTCATTATGTGACAGCAGTATGCATGATAGCTTGCTTATCAATTGTTCGCTCCAAATTATCTGATCTGTATAAATGGTTACATTAGTGTAGAATATATCCAATGCCAATGAAATTTTTTAGCTCTGCATTGTTCTTGTAAGTACTTGCTGTCCTTTATCAGTGTACTTATATTGACAGGTAGTTGTTCATGTACCATCACTCTGCATCTTATTTTCCTTTGCCCTCCATTTTCTACACATCAGATCTATATTTACTCTTACCATAGAGCTGTGCATTGCTCTTGGCTGTACCTTTTGCCTGTATCGCTGTACTTACATTTATAGCTACTTGGTTATGTAGCATCACTCTTCATCTTATCTTAAATATTCTCCATGGGGGGGGGGGGGGGGGGGGGGGGGGGGGGGGGGGGGGGGGGGGGGGGGGGGGGGGGGGGGGGGGGGGGGGGGGGGGGGGGGGGGGGCCCCCCATCAGCATAGACAAGGGCTTTATAGAGCCTGTCTTCACCAATAATGTAAGTTTGTCCTTCTCAAGCCTTCAAACTTTGTTGTGTATATTTGGTTAGGCATGACTGCAACAGCTGTTTATTTTTGGTGTTTGCATCAAATTGCATGTTTAAAGTTTATTATGTAGTTCATAAACAAAAGTTTGTCCTTCTCAATTTAAGTTTTCAGTTGTACAACCAAGTTCCTTCTTCATACCATGTAAATTAAACTATACAGAGCAAGTGATCTTCTTTTGCACTGCATGTATGCTTCTGTTCTTGATCTGTAATCCAGTGGTGTGGTGAACCTACCCACTACAGCACAATGTCATATTCTGCAATGTCTTAACTATGAACAATGTCATATCATTCTACTATTATTTAAACCGTCTCTTTATTTGCCAATCTGAAATGGGATAAATTGACAGCACACTAGCCATTGATACTTATGAGTTCTTGATCTGTAATCCAGTGGTGTCGTGAAGCTGCCAACTCCTTCACAATGTCATTTCCTGCCATGTCTTGACCTGAACAATACCATATTGTGTTAATGCAATTTTAAACTGTGTCACTTTATTCGTCAGTAAGAAATGTGATGAATTGTCAGCACTGATACTTTTATGTGCAAAACCTGTCATATGTCTGCTTGTTTATCTTTCAGAGTGAGGAGGATATAAGTGTTAAACAAGCACAGTCTCATCAGCTTGCTCAGCTGCTTGCGCTGCAGCTCCCCAGCAGGGCTTACCTTTCTTGAACTCTATTGAAGTGCTGTCGGTTTTGTATATTATTTTGTCGGCGTGTTTATTTGCACTGATGGCGATCTTTGATGCCCAGTGTATGTAATCTGCTGTCTGCTTGTGCTTTATTATCATAGTGGCGAACTTTGATGCCCAGTGGATGTAATATGCCGTAATTTATTTATTGTATAGTCTAGGCTTTTTCTTATTCACGATGCTGCAGTTATTTTACTGTATATATATCCTGTCTTCGCAGTAAACCGGCCAAACCATAAAATTACGGTACATAATCGGGCCGTCATGCAATCACGATGTATGATCCGCATCATGGGCCCCGTCATCTTGGTCCGTTAAAAGGCCTAAATGTAAAATGGCCCACTAGTATATTCGGGCCTTTAATAGGCCGAGTAAACCGCCGGCCCTCTTTTCGCAAGAAAACTCAATGGGCTTTTAGGAGGCTGAGAAGTAGGTTGGGCCTGAAACGTGCCGAACAGCTCACGGGCTGGCAGCAGCCCGAAATGGACCCCGGCCCATGATTGTGCCAATCAAATCACGGGCTTTTAACAGGCCAAAATTGTCTCGGTCCTTGTTTGGCCCAATCAGATTATCGGCTGCGAGCAGGCCGGATGCAAACCGGGCCGTAGTTAGGCCCAACTATATGACGGGCTTTTAATAGGCCGAAATTAATATAGGGCCGAAATGTTAAACGGGCCCTTAACAGGCTGAAACTAATATCAGGCCGAATTACTAAATGGGCCTTTAGCAAGTGGGCCCAAAAGCATAGCGTCCAGTTGACGGGCCGAATCTGATATGGGCCATAATTTAGCCCAAAGCCTCTTAAAGGGCCGGACCTGATCTGGGCCGTAATTTGGCCCAGAACATGGTAGGCTTTTAACGGGCCGGATCTCATATGGGCTATTATTAGGCCCGGAACGTGGCAGGCCATTAATGGACCGGATCAAATATGGGCCGGCATTTGGCCCAAAACATGGCAGCGAGTTAATGGGCCGGCCTACTAGGGTCCTCAAAATCTTGTGGGCCTACAGCTGGGCCGGCCCATTAATGTCGGCGAAATCTCGTGGGCCTTTAGCTGGGCCAGCCCATTATGGTCCACAAAAGTCTTGTGGGCCTTCACCTGGGCCAGCCCATTATGACCCGCAAAAATCTTGTGGGCCTTTACCTGGGCCGGCCCATTATGGCCCGCAAAATCTTGTGGGCCTTTAGCTGGGCCAGCCCATTATGGTCCGCAAAATCTCGTGGGCCTTTAGCTGGGCCGGCCCATTATGGTCCGCAAAATCTTGTGGGCCTTTAGTTGGGCCGGCCCATTTAAACTTTATGGGCCACTTTTTGGCCGGTCCACGTGTCAACATATCATAGGCGCATCTCGCCCATTGGATGAGTGACACCTGTGCCAACGCGGAGCTAACACGTGTTTCCTCCGGACCCGATAGCTTAACGGCGTTCCGTTACGGTGGATGCCACGTGTCAGTCACCCTTGACGAAAGCACTTCTGTGACGCGCGATTTATCGTCATGGAAGTGGACACTTCCGTGATGATAATTTTGGTAATGTCATGGAACACTTCTACGACATCACAGGTATGACTATCTTGATTCTGTCATAAAATCGTCATGGATGTACATGCATGACAGAAAACGCGACCTACTGTGACAAACCCGTATCATCACGGAAGTGTATTTTTTTGTAGTGATGGAACGATCCATAACTATGGGCAATGGGAGTCCATATCATCGCAGTTAGTGTGGCTCCCCACGATGGAGACTCAAACTATGGCCAGCCTCGACGCAGAGCAGTCGCGTGCACCGGGAAGCGGCGCTCTCTCGGTCGTCGCGCTACTTCAAAGCCGACGCCAGTGAGAGGTCGCCTCCGCTATGGTCGGGCATTAGTGCGGCACTGACGTTCCGGGGTGACACTGACCATTTCACGCGGGAAGCGCACGCCGGCTAGGGGGGGTTGGGTCGGCCAGGGCGGTCAGACGCGGCCGTGGTGGTGGTATTGGTTTTGAACCGTTTCAGGTGTAGTACTGGTAGTTTGCAAAACTACTCAATTATTGCACCCAGTTTCCTAAGAAATTGTGGTAAAAAATGTTACTCCACAGCCCGCTTCCCTTCTCCTTCCTCTTCCACCGCATGCGCATGTTCGCGGGAAGAGACCGGTCAACCCTTATATAGGAGTGCTAGCACAAAAAGATGCATGCATGACCACTAAAATTTCCAGATTAAAGCGCCGCTCCAGCGGGATTATGGCGTATGTCGTTACCTTCGGCCGGGCCATGGCTACCGGGCGACGGCGACCAGAGAAGAGGTGGCGGGAGGGGAATGAATGCAGCTACTGTTTGGGTTCGCCGTCCGGCTTAAATAAATGTGCACCATCACGTGTATCCGCGGGTGCACAAATTGTAACATCGTGTCTGCTTAAGTGGGCGTCACGTAACTGGTGTGTGTGAGAGATTCTGAGAGACAGAGTGCATGTGTGCGACTCTACTCTTCGGACATGTACTCAACCTTTTTCATCGGGATATAAGTATAATGGTATTACACTTTAGCTAGTGATTTACGTGGCCATGTTAACGTGGTTGTGTAAAAAAATGTCACTTCCTGCTCGTGATTTGAGTTATACAATCACTAGCAAGATGCTTGTGCATTGCACGGAACATCAATATGCATTTTTTACAAAACACCTATTGTGATTGACCCATGCAGGAGTAATCCCATGTGTAAAAACTAATGATATCTCGAGAATATTATCAGAAAATTGGTATCTCGAGAATTTCAACGAAAAAATGAAAGATGAGAGATAAGGTGAGGAGGAGTGGAGCGTGGTGGTGACTGGTGGTCGGACTGGGCGGAGGCATGGGGATGGACTGCGCCGGCAGGCGGCAGCGGCCACCATGCTAGATTGTTCCAGAGACTTCCTTTTTTAATTGCTCAGCAATGAGATTGTGGGAGATAAGGATGAACGAGGCAAGGCCTTGTCTGTAAGAGCATAATTGGTTTGGTGCCAAAAATAGGCATGCCAATGTTTGGCATTGTGCCAAATATTCGCTACTACTTGGTTGGTTACCGAGTTGTCTTGCCTATCTCACATAAAGTTGCCAATATTTGGCAAGTCTTGGTATTGCCAATATTTGGCAATTCCAACATTTGGCTAGCCAAATATTGGTAGCAAACCAATCATGCTCTAAATGTGGAGAGAGGTGCGGGTATCTTTTGTAAAATTGTCATAGTTTGCTTTCTATCCGTCAGATATAGATCGGACGGTCAATATTACAAGATGGCAGGCACACCATCATCACCGACTCTTTTTTTATAAGAGTAGAGATGATAAGTTTGCTAACTACTAAAGTAAAGTGGAATTTGTCCATGTTATACAAGTAAATTAAGGTGATTGTTTATCATACGGGTAAGGTTGGACGAAGGGTGGTAGGAACAAATGCTCCGCCTAGAGCATGTGTGTGTGAGATGGAGTCTTAGTGTGTGTGGGGGGGGTGGGGGGGTGCGTGCGTGTGTGTGTGTGTGTGTGTGACGCGGGATCCTCGATGGCGGATGTAATTTAAATGTGTGTGGCTTCATCATAGAGAGGTGATGTGTATGGCAGAGGCCACCAACGAGGGGGTGCGAGAGAGAAAAGGCCCGTAGAGAGGGAAGAGAAGGCATGTGCGCGTGAGAGGAGTCGACATCGAGAGAACGTGTTTGTTCGAGAGACACCGAGGAAGACTACTATATATCGATGGTGCATGTAGGCGGGAATTAAACAAAGGGGGGGGGGGGGGGGGGGGGGGGGGGGGGGGGGGGGGGGGGGGGGGGGGGGGGGGGGGGGGGGGGGGGGGGGGGGGGGGGGGGGGGGGGGGGGGGGGGGGGGGGGGGGGGGGGGGGGGGGGGGGGGGGGGGGGGGGGGGGGGGGGGGGGGGGGGGGGGGGGGGGGGGGGGGGGGGGGGGGGGGGGGGGGGGGGGGGGGGGGGGGGGGGGGGGGGGGGGGGGGGGGGGGGGGGGGGGGGGGGGGGGGGGGGGGGGGGGGGGGGGGGGGGGGGGGGGGGGGGGGGGGGGGGGGGGGGGGGGGGGGGGGGGGGGGGGGGGGGGGGGGGGGGGGGGGGGGGGGGGGGGGGGGGGGGGGGGGGGGGGGGGGGGGGGGGGGGGGGGGGGGGGGGGGGGGGGGGGGGGGGGGGGGGGGGGGGGGGGGGGGGGGGGGGGGGGGGGGGGGGGGGGGGGGGGGGGGGGGGGGGGGGGGGGGGGGGGGGGGGGGGGGGGGGGGGGGGGGGGGGGGGGGGGGGGGGGGGGGGGGGGGGGGGGGGGGGGGGGGGGGGGGGGGGGGGGGGGGGGGGGGGGGGGGGGGGGGGGGGGGGGGGGGGGGGGGGGGGGGGGGGGGGGGGGGGGGGGGGGGGGGGGGGGGGGGGGGGGGGGGGGGGGGGGGGGGGGGGGGGGGGGGGGGGGGGGGGGGGGGGGGGGGGGGGGGGGGGGGGGGGGGGGGGGGGGGGGGGGGGGGGGGGGGGGGGGGGGGGGGGGGGGGGGGGGGGGGGGGGGGGGGGGGGGGGGGGGGGGGGGGGGGGGGGGGGGGGGGGGGGGGGGGGGGGGGGGGGGGGGGGGGGGGGGGGGGGGGGGGGGGGGGGGGGGGGGGGGGGGGGGGGGGGGGGGGGGGGGGGGGGGGGGGGGGGGGGGGGGGGGGGGGGGGGGGGGGGGGGGGGGGGGGGGGGGGGGGGGGGGGGGGGGGGGGGGGGGGGGGGGGGGGGGGGGGGGGGGGGGGGGGGGGGGGGGGGGGGGGGGGGGGGGGGGGGGGGGGGGGGGGGGGGGGGGGGGGGGGGGGGGGGGGGGGGGGGGGGGGGGGGGGGGGGGGGGGGGGGGGGGGGGGGGGGGGGGGGGGGGGGGGGGGGGGGGGGGGGGGGGGGGGGGGGGGGGGGGGGGGGGGGGGGGGGGGGGGGGGGGGGGGGGGGGGGGGGGGGGGGGGGGGGGGGGGGGGGGGGGGGGGGGGGGGGGGGGGGGGGGGGGGGGGGGGGGGGGGGGGGGGGGGGGGGGGGGGGGGGGGGGGGGGGGGGGGGGGGGGGGGGGGGGGGGGGGGGGGGGGGGGGGGGGGGGGGGGGGGGGGGGGGGGGGGGGGGGGGGGGGGGGGGGGGGGGGGGGGGGGGGGGGGGGGGGGGGGGGGGGGGGGGGGGGGGGGGGGGGGGGGGGGGGGGGGGGGGGGGGGGGGGGGGGGGGGGGGGGGGGGGGGGGGGGGGGGGGGGGGGGGGGGGGGGGGGGGGGGGGGGGGGGGGGGGGGGGGGGGGGGGGGGGGGGGGGGGGGGGGGGGGGGGGGGGGGGGGGGGGGGGGGGGGGGGGGGGGGGGGGGGGGGGGGGGGGGGGGGGGGGGGGGGGGGGGGGGGGGGGGGGGGGGGGGGGGGGGGGGGGGGGGGGGGGGGGGGGGGGGGGGGGGGGGGGGGGGGGGGGGGGGGGGGGGGGGGGGGGGGGGGGGGGGGGGGGGGGGGGGGGGGGGGGGGGGGGGGGGGGGGGGGGGGGGGGGGGGGGGGGGGGGGGGGGGGGGGGGGGGGGGGGGGGGGGGGGGGGGGGGGGGGGGGGGGGGGGGGGGGGGGGGGGGGGGGGGGGGGGGGGGGGGGGGGGGGGGGGGGGGGGGGGGGGGGGGGGGGGGGGGGGGGGGGGGGGGGGGGGGGGGGGGGGGGGGGGGGGGGGGGGGGGGGGGGGGGGGGGGGGGGGGGGGGGGGGGGGGGGGGGGGGGGGGGGGGGGGGGGGGGGGGGGGGGGGGGGGGGGGGGGGGGGGGGGGGGGGGGGGGGGGGGGGGGGGGGGGGGGGGGGGGGGGGGGGGGGGGGGGGGGGGGGGGGGGGGGGGGGGGGGGGGGGGGGGGGGGGGGGGGGGGGGGGGGGGGGGGGGGGGGGGGGGGGGGGGGGGGGGGGGGGGGGGGGGGGGGGGGGGGGGGGGGGGGGGGGGGGGGGGGGGGGGGGGGGGGGGGGGGGGGGGGGGGGGGGGGGGGGGGGGGGGGGGGGGGGGGGGGGGGGGGGGGGGGGGGGGGGGGGGGGGGGGGGGGGGGGGGGGGGGGGGGGGGGGGGGGGGGGGGGGGGGGGGGGGGGGGGGGGGGGGGGGGGGGGGGGGGGGGGGGGGGGGGGGGGGGGGGGGGGGGGGGGGGGGGGGGGGGGGGGGGGGGGGGGGGGGGGGGGGGGGGGGGGGGGGGGGGGGGGGGGGGGGGGGGGGGGGGGGGGGGGGGGGGGGGGGGGGGGGGGGGGGGGGGGGGGGGGGGGGGGGGGGGGGGGGGGGCGGGGGTGGGGGTGGCGGAGGAACACAGGCGGTGGGGGCGGTTCAGGGGAGGGCGGGGGGAGGGTCGGGGCCGGTGGTTCGGCTGGCGGCCCGTGCAGTGTTCTGTATGGGAAGAATCAGAGACGAGGAAGAAGAAGGGTTAGGAGACGTAGGATCTTCATCCAACCGCCTGAAATGGTCGACTGACCCAAATGACAAAAGTCACGCGACTTGCATGCAGACATGCCTTTATATTTAGTACCATCATCGTAGCTGCTTAGCACTGCTCCTGAATCCATCAAGCTAAACAACGTGCCACTCATAATTCCAAACTTGTTGCTCAAATACGAATCTGATATGATGCTGATATTACTAAAACAGATAACGTGTAATTGGTCAGCTAATGTTCCTACTTTACTTTCGAAAAGCACATGCACCACATATAGAGAGACAGCAGGGGGTTGCATTCTTAATGCACTCTGGTTCATCATGTGTGGGCACTGCGCAACGAACATTTTATTATCCAAAATCTGCTTGCTCTTCTTTAGCATGTTCCTCTTTCGTTCTTCTTTAATAAGTACTCTCTCCGTTCCTAAATACAAGTCTTTGTATAGATTCTACCATGGACTACATATGGAGCAAAATGAGTGAATCTACACTCTAAAATGTATCTGTATACATCTGTATGTGATCCATAGTGGAAATCTCTACAAAGACTTACATTTTGGAACGGAGGGAGTATGATAGTAGTACAGTATGTTCCTTGTAGTGAAGATGAGCAGGGACATTTGCAGTGTAGAGGTCTATACAGTCGGTTGTGATGGACACTTTGAACTCTTCGGGCCTCTTTGATTCGTAGGATTTTGTAAACATAGGAATAGGAATTGTAGTGGCCTGCCCACTTGAATCCTATAAGATTAGCAAGGAAATGCAGGGAGTTGTGTCGCCTTTGAGAGTTACACTGATATTAACAGTACCGCACCTTCAATTGAAGAGAGCTGGTATCCAAAGCCTTTCTAGCCGTACCGGCAATACTAGCACATATATTCCAGTAAGTTCCACTTTGCTGATTTTACTCCTGATGCTTACGGTTTTCCCGTTATATCTACACTATGATCTGTGTAGCTGCTTTGTGTCGCACTAGCAGCAGTCCACTCTTGAAGCTAAACAACACACTAATCATAAGTCCAAAGCTTACTTCTTCAAATATGAATTGTGATATGATACTGACATTAGTTAACAGACACACATTTAATTGGTCAGGTAATGTTCCCACTTGATTTTCCAAATGCATGTGGCCACATATAGAGAGACATCATGGAATTGCATTTCTTTGGGCGCTCTGATTCATCATGGGTGGGCAACCAACATTGTATGGAAAGAAGGGGAATCTCAATAATATGCTTCCTCTTCTGTTCTTTAACATGTTCCTCTTCCGTTCTTCTTTAGTAAGCACAGTATGTTCCTTGTCAGGAAGGGGAGCAGGGACATCTGCAGTCCACACCTCTATTGGGCCGGTTCTGCTAAATGATTTTGCACTTCGAGTTGGTCTGCCATAATACGCTGGAAATGGTGGGAGCCGGGCGGTCTTTGATAGACTAAACTGATAGTAACAGTTGTGCGCCTTCAGATGAATAGAGCTGGCCTGTAGGTGATCGATAGGCTGCATATTAGTAGCGGCAAAACCCTATGTTTTCCAGTCAGTTCCGCTTTCCCGATTTATTTATGGTGGTTATGGTGTACCCCTATCTACACTACGATCTGCCTACTGGCTCTGTGCTCTCGTTATCATGGTTTGGCAATAAACTTTCTATACGGTATATTATGAACCTATCATCTGCCAACTATCCTTACATCTGGGGCCCCCAACAGGGAGCCTTTTTTGTGTAGTTGTGCCAGATTATATTAATCTACTCACCATATTACAGCACACATGGGCTCTCTGATCAGAATCCAGTGATAGCACACAAGGGTTTACAGGGAGCCTCTATTATATTACAATATCCTCTGTGTTACAAAGATAATCTCACTACTATTTGTGTTTTCATGCTTTACAGATACTGTACGTAATCACAATGAATATAAGAATGCGCACATCAGAAGAATATTGCAGAACAGTTCAATGGGTGACAAACTTGGCATCAAGGGATTGAGGTCCATTGTGGATGCAATGAAACCCACATGCTCCCGACCTATAGATTCGTATTCAGAATATGATCCTAATGACTATTCTGAGCTGAAGGAGTCAAAGGCAGATGGCCTATCCCGTTCACCCAATAAGGTGCCTGTTCTAATTTGGCAAGGTTTTATTGGTTGCACATATCTTGCATAAGGTGTCTTGCATTTCTTTTGCTTCGTTGCACCGCCATCTGCTTAGTTTACTCATGATATATGTGAAGATGCCATGCCCATCCATTATCAACACCTATTCCATTTGTCGTCATACCATGTTTTTTCATTCAAATGTTGTTCTTGTGTTTCAGATATCCAAAAGGAAGAGGGTGATTGCAGAACCTGAAGGAGTACAAGCAAAGTCCTTGAAAAAGGTGGTGCTACTGGAGAAATCACATAGCACCCGACGTATATTGGCAATAGAACCAGCGCCGCAAAACCTAGGATATCGCAACTATGCTGGTCGCTGCTTTGCTCTTGTGAGTACGTATTGTCCTATCGCTGTCCTTACGTTCATACCTGGTGGATTATGTGATATCATTGTGCATTATAGCTTGCTTATCCACTGTTCGCTCCAAATTATCAGATCTATATTAATGCTTAAATTAATGTAGAATAAACCCAATGCCTATGAAGAAATTTAGTTCTGCATTGTTCTTGTAAGTATATGTTGTCCTTCATCACTGTACTTATATTTGTCAGCTAGTTCTTCATGTACACTTTGCAGCTTATTTTCCCTTGTCCTTCATTTTTCTACACATCAGATCTATATTTACTCTTGCCAAAATATTGAATAAAACCAATGTTACTGAAGAAGTTTAGCTCCGCATTGCTCTTGTCAGTGCCTTCTACCTGTATGCTGTATTTACATTTGTACTCTGCATCTTCAGTTAAATAATCGTCATTTGTTCCTATATTTTCACATCTATATTTACTCTTAACAAAATGTAGAATAAAGGCAATACTCTTGAAGAAGAGTGTGCGGTAAACTTCTTGAATTGACACCCCCCATCAATATGGACAAGGCCTTTATAGAGCCTATCTTCACTCCTAATGTGAGTTTGTCCTCCTCGAGCCTTCAAACTTTGTTGTTTATATTTGGATAGCTATGAGTGCAAATGTCGTTTATTTTTGTCGTCTGCATCAAATTGCTTGTTCAAAGTTTATAAAGTAGAAGTACATAAACATAAGTTTGTCCTTCTCAATTTTAGTCTTTAGTTGTACAATCTAGTTCCTTATTCGTACCATGTAAATTAAACTAAACATAGCAAGTTATCTTCTTTAGCACTATGTGTATGCTTGTGTTTTTGATCTCTAATCCAGTGGTGTGGTGAGACTACCAACAACAGCACAATGTCATATCCTGCTATGTCTCAACTATGAACAATGCCATATTATATTAATGTTATTTAAATCGTGTCTCTTTATTTACCAATCTGAAATGGTATAAATTGACAGTACACTCACCATTCATGCTTATACGTTGTTTAGAACTACATCTATGCTTGCGTTCTTGATCTGTAATCCAGTGGTCTGGTGAAGCTGACCGCTCCTGCATAATGCCATTTCCTGCCGTCTTAACTATGAACAATGCCTATTATGTTAATGCTATTTTAAACCGTGTCTCTTTATTTCTGACAAAGAAATGAGATGAATTGACAGCGCTGATGCTTATACATGCAAAACCTGTTATCTACCTACTTGTTCTCTTTCAGGGTGACAACACTGCCACTAGGAAGAACTGCCACAATGATAGTGAGACGAACCCATTGTTTGTCCCTCTAACACATATTCCAGAGGAGAAGACAACACATATTGAGGGTAGGGATACAACCACGAAGTCACATATTGATGTAGTGTCAAACTTACTCAGTGACACAAGCTCGATGAAGTCGCCGCCTGAATCTGTTCGACTTCTTCAGTCTGAAATTCAAGCAGAAATACATGCTTCTGCTCAAATACAACTGGAACTCCAATCTCTATGCAAGATTAACCGTATGTACATGACGTCTATTGATGCTATGCAGCTTAAGTTGGTGGATATGAGCGCCAAAGAAGCGCAGTCTCATCAGGTTGCTAAGCTGCTTGCGCTGCAGCTCCTGGGCCGGGCTAACCTTTCTTGAACTGTGCTGAAGTGTTGTCGGTTCTATCTATTATTTTGTCCGCCTGTTAACTTCCATTGGTGGCGACCTGCCCAGTTTATGTAATCTGCTATCTGGTTGCCCTTTATTATCATTGGCGGCGAACTTTGATGCCGAGGGGATGTAATATGTTGTAATTTCTTTGTTGTATAGTCTAGGTTTATTCTTGGTCGGTATGCTGTAATTTAGGCCGGAAGGTTCAGTGGGTCTCAATGTTGTCGGTCTTCAGGCCGACCCGTTACTCATATGGGTCAAAACGTGGGCCTATAATCATCTTGGGCCATTAGCAGGTCTAAACCTATAGTTGTTTCCCGCCTTTAACAGGCCGAGTAAAGTTCTGGCCAGCTGGGCCAGAGAACGCCATGGGCTTTTAACAAGCTAAAACCTAGATTGGGCTAGCGTTGAGCCAAAAAATTCACGGGCCAATATAGGTCGAAACTGCCTAAGGACCATGTGTGGCCCAAATAGGACGAGCAGTTAATAGGCCAAAATATATCTCGGGCCTGTTTAGCCCAATAAAATTATGGGCTTTAAGCAGGCCGGTATCTACGCGGGCCATAGGCCTAAAAGTGTCACGGGCCATTATCAGATGGGCTGTAAGCAGGCCGGATTCAACGCGGGCTGTAATTAGGCCCAACTGTTACACGGGCCATTAACAGGCCGATAGGCCAGTTGGGCTGAAATTTATCCACGAAGACTACGGGCCGTTAAAAGGCCCAAAGTTACTTCGGACAAGAAATAGCCTAGTTTCTGCATGGGCCGTTAAATGGTCTAAAGTTAAACCGGGCCGACAACATCCCAGATGCACCATGGGCCGCTAACAGGCCGAAACTATTATCGGGCCGAACTGGTAAACGGGCATTTAACAGGCTGAAATACAAACCTGACTTAGAATGGGCCCAAAAGAACAGTGGCCTGTTAACGGGCTTGATCCGATATGGGCTGTAATTTGGCCCAAAACACGGCAGGCTGTGAACGGGCCTGATCTGGTATGGGCCTCAATTTGACCCAAAACATGGCGGGTTGTTAACGGGCCAACCCACTAGTGTCTGAAAAAACATGGTGGGCCTTTAGCTGGGCCGGCCTTTTCACCGGAATAGGCCTCTGTTGGGCCGTGCCACGTGTCGACGTATCATAGGCGCCTCCTGTCCAATGAGTGGATGACATCTGTCCCAACGATGAGCCAACACGTGTTTCCTCCGGCCAATGAGAATTTTACACGTGGAAAATCCCCATTGGTCCGGGCTGTTAACGGGTTATCGGATCCAAAACCGGACCTGATAGCTTAACGGTGACCCGTTACGGTCGATGCCACGTGTCGGTCACCCTTGACGAAAGCACTTCTATGATGCATGATTTATCGTCATGGAAGTGGACACTTCCGTGATGATAATTTTGGTAATGTCATGGAACACTTCTACGATAGCACAGGTATGACTATCTTGATTCTTTCATAAAATCGTCATGGATGTACATGCATGACAGAAAACATGACCTACTGTGACAAACACGTATCATCACGGAAATGTATTTTTTTTGTAGTGTACGGGTTCGAGAACTATGTAGACATGAACGAGACACATCTCCGGTCAATAATCAATAGCGGAGCCTGGATGCTCATATTGGCTCCTACATATTCTACGAAGATCTTTATCGGTCAAACCGCATAACAACATACGTCATTCCCTTTGTCATCGGTATGTTACTTGCCCGAGATTTGATCGTCGGTATCATCATACCTAGTTCAATCTTGTTACCGGCAAGTCTCTTTACTCGTTCCATAATGCATCATCCCGTAACTAACTCATTAGTCACATTGCTTGCAAGGCTTATAGTGATGTGCATTACCGAGAGGGCTCAGAGATACCTCTCCGATACACAGAGTGAAAAATCCTATTCTCGATCTATGCCAACTCAACAAACACCTTCAGAGACACCTGTAGAGCATCTTTATAATCACCTAGTTACGTTGTGACGTTTGATAGCACACAAAGTGTTCCTCCGGTATTCGGGAGTTGCATAATCTCATAGTCAGAAGAATATGTATAAGTCATGAAGAAAGCAATAGCAATAAAACTAAACGATCATGATGCCAAGCTAACGGATGGATCTTGTCCATCACATCATTCTCTAATGATGTGATCCCGTTGATCAAATGACAACACATGTCTATGGTCAGGAAACTTAACCATCTTTGATTAACGAGCTAGTCAAGTAGAGTCATACTAGGGACACTCTGTTTGTCTATGTATTCACACATGTACTAAGTTTCTGGTTAATACAATTCTAGCATGAATAATAAACATTTATTATGATATAAGGAAATATAAATAACAACTTTATTATTGCCTCTAGGTCATATTTCGCCGGGTGCGCCTGGGGGCCGAACGAGTGGAGATGCTCTAAAGTAACGGAGTTTTGTCAGTGAAGTATTATCATCGCCGGCGAGCTCGCATGTATGTTTTTTTCATAGTTTTCCGAAGCTCATTTGTGCCGCCGAGCGACAGTTTAATTTCGAGCCTGTTTCGTCCAGGATGGGAGGATCGCTGGTTTATGGATTTGGTTTTCCCCCCAGAGTTCACATGTGGGTACTGCCGAGACTGCAAGTAAATCGAACGAAGAACAGAAAAGAACAGCAATTAGAACACGAAAACGGAAGCATGGCACAGATCGAGGATTTGGTTCGGTGTTCACTGCTTTGAGGGACAAAGAACACGCCATGGCTGCCAGCGAGGACAGGGGTGAGTCGGAAGATGGGGACGAGGATACATGTGCGCAAGGGACAAGGCATGATTTAATAAAAGTGTACAGTAGCAAGTATCTTTTTTTCTGCATGGCAGTAGCAGATATCTTTCGAGGCACACTTCGGGCGTGTTTGGTTGTCGTAGCCTATAGTAGCTGCATTACATAGGCTTCTCAACTCAGCCTGGCTATGCAAATGCAGCCTCAAATGCACCATCTGCAAGTTGTTTGGTTGCCTGCATGCCCTCTTGCCTGCATGGGCTGAACCACACTGCCTGGTGTTTGGTTGCCTGCATGTTAGTGGACAAACCCAATGCATGGTGTTTGGTTGTATGCAACACCTGGTGTGTGGTAACCTCTTTGGCTAGTTGGTGAGGTTACCAGCACACTTCGGCACAACCATGTAGCACACATCATAAGCAGAGCCGGGTATAAACAGAGGATCAACTACTTAACAGCATATTTCAGATAAGCAGTACCACACTTCATAATAGTTCAACGCATAAACCATAAACAGTTCAAAGCAGACTCGATAGTACTTAGGAAGGAGGTGCCCCGGCCCTAGTCCTTGGCGGCGAAGGCTTCGTCGAGCTTCCCGCACTTGTTGACGACCTCAATGCCATCATCGTCGAAGATGATGACCTTGAGGGTGTCGGGAGTGAGGAGCTTGAACGTCACCATGTAGCCGATCTTGATCTGATGAACGGCTGCGTAGGTGGCCCAACCCTGATCCAGGGTCACCCTGCTGTTCATCACCTTCACCGTCACCTTCCAGGAGCAGCCGGTGTTGTTCCTGAGCTTGAACTCCGTCGACACCGCGACGAAGTGCTTGGTGAAGTCCAGGGGCATGGGGATGCACTCAAACTTCGGTGCAAGGATGACCTTGCTGAAGTGAGTTGGGCCATCCTCCTCATGGTAGTGGCCGTAGTTGCGGCGCTTGTTGCTGGGGGCTCCTCCATGCGCTCGTCATCGCCAACCTCAGGCGTCTTCGGTTCTTCCTCGGTGGTGGGCGGCAGCATAACCTCCTCGGGCATTGGATGAAGGGGCTGCTTGCCCTTTGTTGTCAATGGCCGGGAGCACCTCCGTGCCCATCTCATTGCTCTCCTCGATCTGCACACAATTCATGGAGTCAGGCACAGCACGGAGTTCATGGCTTATTGAAGAGCATGTAGTTAAAACGACATGACTGTCACTCTTCTCCTCCTCTCCATCGCCCCTATATTTACTCACCCTGCCCACCACTACTTACCCACCCCCTATCTTCTCTCACTGTCAACCTTCCTCCTCTCTATCGCCATGAGCTCTAGCTCCAGCTCCAACGCCAACCCCTTCCCTTGGGGTATTGGCTAGAGGGCCTTCTTCCTCGGGTGGTCGGCTGGTGACCGCACCAAGTTCGAGAACACCGTGGAGGTGTGCTCGAACTTCGGCTCCATGCCTGACATGCAGAAGGAATCTGATGCAGTGCTCATGAGGGCCACTGCACAAGAGCTGAAGACGCTGATTCCTGAGCCAGCGAAGGGCGCGGTGGCAGTCGACATCATTCGCTGGGCCATGAATCAGGCCATCTCCGACGACGCTAAACAGAGGAAGAAGTGGTACAAGTACAAGAACTACTTTTCTCCTAATGACCGTTGTGCCGCAGTGTACTGGGAGACGGCAATCGTGCCGCCGGCGGTCATCGGTGGGGAGTCTAACACTACTAGGGAAAACCCTAGCAGTAGCGCAGGTATTTTGCCTATCAGTAGCGCGGGACGACGCGCTACTGATAAGGCACTACAGCTAACGTGTAGCAGTAGCGCCTGTCGTCCCACGCTACTGCTATACATGGATAGCAGTAGCGCGCTTTGGTGAAGAGCGCTGCTGCTAATATCTGCAACACTTTTTAGAAGGAAGCGCTACTGGTAAGGCGGCGCTACTGCTAACTTTGTTCCCCTCGCTACTGCTAGTTTTTTTTCCTGCATATTTGTTTTGTATTTGAATAGGTTTTATACAATAATCTTTAGCATATCATACACATACAAATGTAATCATAGCATATACATACAACTAGTCTCATCAAATCATGTCATCATCATAATCATCATCCAACACAAAGTGGTCTCTCGTCATCATCTCGAAAATAGCGATACAAGTCTCGATTACTTGCAACTACATCGTCATCCATCTAAACAATGATATACGCGAGAAGAGCTATCACTTTGAGTGAGAGCGGAACTATGCAGTACATGAGTTCGTATCCCTCTCTCGCATTAGCGTGAACCTAAACTAACTACTGCCTGTCGCTCGGAAACCGGAAACCGGTACACCTGGGCCTAACACTCCGGCCACTCGTCGTATATATACTCCTGGCGTAGCACTTCTTCCCCATCGATGATCTATGCACCTGCATCGTCACATGATTCGATGATATGCAACATATATAGTTGAGCAACAGAAAGAGACAGACTTGGCAAAAATAGAAGCAACATATCATAAGCATAAATAACAAAGTTGATCGTACCCAAAATGCCCTAACTAGAGTGATCATCGCTAGTCGAGGAGGACGGTTTAATTACATCACAAATAAAGTTTCGTCGTGCATAACTCAAAGTTTCGTCATACAGAAAGTATGGACTAAACGGACACATTGTCATATATCGACAATCACTCCAACATGTCGTGCCATCCATCCAAGTCAGGAAGATAGTCCCCGAGCCTAGTGAAAGGCTTCAGGTCGAGACGCTGAGAGGCTACCCGTGTTCGGACGTCTTCCCGCGACATTTGTCCTTCTTCGTAGAACATCCCTGTTTTTCCTATGACCTCCTTCATGATGATTTGGGCAAGTTCGCGCTGGATGTGATAGAACTCAGCTCGAAGTCGATGATCCTCGATATCTCCTACGTTCTTTGCCCATTGCAGAATGGGGGGGGGGGGGGGGGGGGGGGGGGGGGGGGGGGGGGGGGGGGGGGGGGGGGGGGGGGGGGGGGGGGGGGGGGGGGGGGGGGGGGGGGGGGGGGGGGGGGGGGGGGGGGGGGGGGGGGGGGGGGGGGGGGGGGGGGGGGGGGGGGGGGGGGGGGGGGGGGGGGGGGGGGGGGGGGGGGGGGGGGGGGGGGGGGGGGGGGGGGGGGGGGGGGGGGGGGGGGGGGGGGGGGGGGGGGGGGGGGGGGGGGGGGGGGGGGGGGGGGGGGGGGGGGGGGGGGGGGGGGGGGGGGGGGGGGGGGGGGGGGGGGGGGGGGGGGGGGGGGGGGGGGGGGGGGGGGGGGGGGGGGGGGGGGGGGGGGGGGGGGGGGGGGGGGGGGGGGGGGGGGGGGGGGGGGGGGGGGGCACGGAACATCAAGATGCATTTGTATGAGTAGTTTATCTTGTGAGAGAAAAGGCTGAACGAGGGAAGGCCTTATTTGCGAACGTGGAGAGACGTGTGGGTATATTTTTGCAAAATTGCCATAGTTTCTTTCCTATCCGTTAGATATAAATCCGACGGCCTATATTGCAGGATGGCACGCACACCATCATCACCAACTCTGTTTTCTACTCCCTCCGTCCGAAAATACTTGTCATCAAAATGGATAAAAAGAGATGTATCTAAAACTAAAATACGTCTAGATACATTTCCTTTTATCCATTTTGATGACAAGTATTTCCGGACGGAGGGAGTATTTGTCTTTTTAGAGATTTCAACAAGTGACTATGACCGGACCTTACCAACATACTCAAAAAAGTAGTCCATAATTTTGATGTTACCCTCTTTTCTTGGCGGTGCAGTGCCATCTGGATACCTCATAAATAAATCAAGGACAAATCTGACCCCTTCCTGAAAAGACATACGGAGCAAAATGAGTGAATCTACACTCTAAAATATGTCTACATACACATCCGTATGTGGTAGTCCATTTGAAATCTGAAAAAGACAAATATTTAGGAACGAATGGAGTATATATAAGAGTAGACATGGAGATATATCTCCAGCATGGTCTACAACAAAAATGTGCTGGGCTGGTTAGCGCCGGATGCTCGCAACGCGATGACATGAGTTCGAATTCTGTCTTTTAACTTTATATTTTTATATTGGGGGGGGGGGGGGGGGGGGGGGGGGGGGGGGGGGGGGGGGGGGGGGGGGGGGGGGGGGGGGGGGGGGGGGGGGATGGACTTGTTTCTTTTTAACTTTCTGTACGAAGCTGTAGCCACCCTGCAAGTCACGTGTACACTGTACATGCAATTAACTTTTTATAGAGGGACAATCATACAGGCAATTAACTCAAATGGATTGGATGTCACTCTATTATTTCCAGCATAAAGAGCATCTCCAACGGCAGCCGGCAAATTTCCTCCCGCTTCCTTAAGCGGAGGACGACATCAAACGCCAGCGGCATACATTTTTACAACTCTAACCAACCAGATGAAATTCGTGCAAACACGGACTGATTTCATATAAGCATGAAGGATTTCGTATAAAAAAGCCGGATCTTCATATAAACATGATGGATTTCATTACATTTACATGAACTAAGAGGTGCCAATCCGGCTCTCTTGTATAATTAATACTCCCTCCGTCCGGAAATACTTGTCCTAGAAATGGATGTATCTAGACTTATTTTAGTTCTAAATGGCCGCCCGCGGATCCCTTTGTCTTCCTCATGTCCGTCAGACACTTGCGGGGTCGACGAAGGTCCTCGGAAGAGACGAAGCAGCAAAGAAACCACCTGAATCCGCGGTCGTCGCCTCGGCGGTGGCCTTCATGGGTCCCAAGTGGCGGCGGCCTCCCGTGTTCTACTTCTCCTCGATGATGGCGGCGGACACGGAGAAGCTGGCCACCGACTCGTTGCTCTCCACGCACCCGGCTTCTGTCTCTGCCTGCATGGCACTGCCGCAGGCACGGGAGGCGCGCCCACAGACACGGGAGGTGTAGCACCGCAGACACTGGTGGCGTGGTACAACGCGGCAGCGACGACGCCCGTACCGGTGTGCTCGCCGCCGTGCCGGCGTGGAGCAACTCGCCACTCCTCATCGAGCTGAACTGGAGCGGCGAGTTGCTGAACCACGCGCCTGCTTGGGGCGGCAACTGGCTCCATCGGGCCAAGCGAGGTTGGTGAAGCACCGAGCGGCCTCGCCCGTATCCGGAGGGCTCGGCGGGCCACCCAGCCGGGTAATATGCCGGAGAACGGCTCCTCGAAAGCCATCGGAAGAGTGGAGAAAATGGTGAAGGAGGAGATGGGGGAGCGGCGGAGGGGTGCGATTCTTGCCTGCTGTCTGTCTGGCCTCGTGTAAATAGAGGGCGGACGATAGGAGCTTGGCCGGCGTCTGACCTCGTTTAAACTGAGGGCGGATGGGAGGAGCTCGGCCGGTGTTGCATTTAATTCCGGCCCGCTCATGAACGAACGTGTGGCCGGAGTAGGTTTCTCGGTTTGCATGCAGATTTAAGGGGGGGGGGGGGGGGGGGGGGGGGGGGGGGGGGGGGGGGGGGGGGGGGGGGGGGGGGGGGGGGGGGGGGGGGGGGGGGGGGGGGGGGGGGGGGGGGGGGGGGGGGGGGGGGGGGGGGGGGGGGGGGGGGGGGGGGGGGGGGGGGGGGGGGGGGGGGGGGGGGGGGGGGGGGGGGGGGGGGGGGGGGGGGGGGGGGGGGGGGGGGGGGGGGGGGGGGGGGGGGGGGGGGGGGGGGGGGGGGGGGGGGGGGGGGGGGGGGGGGGGGGGGGGGGGGGGGGGGGGGGGGGGGGGGGGGGGGGGGGGGGGGGGGGGGGGGGGGGGGGGGGGGGGGGGGGGGGGGGGGGGGGGGGGGGGGGGGGGGGGGGGGGGGGGGGGGGGGGGGGGGGGGGGGGGGGGGGGGGGGGGGGGGGGGGGGGGGGGGGGGGGGGGGGGGGGGGGGGGGGGGGGGGGGGGGGGGGGGGGGGGGGGGGGGGGGGGGGGGGGGGGGGGGGGGGGGGGGGGGGGGGGGGGGGGGGGGGGGGGGGGGGGGGGGGGGGGGGGGGGGGGGGGGGGGGGGGGGGGGGGGGGGGGGGGGGGGGGGGGGGGGGGGGGGGGGGGGGGGGGGGGGGGGGGGGGGGGGGGGGGGGGGGGGGGGGGGGGGGGGGGGGGGGGGGGGGGGGGGGGGGGGGGGGGGGGGGGGGGGGGGGGGGGGGGGGGGGGGGGGGGGGGGGGGGGGGGGGGGGGGGGGGGGGGGGGGGGGGGGGGGGGGGGGGGGGGGGGGGGGGGGGGGGGGGGGGGGGGGGGGGGGGGGGGGGGGGGGGGGGGGGGGGGGGGGGGGGGGGGGGGGGGGGGGGGGGGGGGGGGGGGGGGGGGGGGGGGGGGGGGGGGGGGGGGGGGGGGGGGGGGGGGGGGGGGGGGGGGGGGGGGGGGGGGGGGGGGGGGGGGGGGGGGGGGGGGGGGGGGGGGGGGGGGGGGGGGGGGGGGGGGGGGGGGGGGGGGGGGGGGGGGGGGGGGGGGGGGGGGGGGGGGGGGGGGGGGGGGGGGGGGGGGGGGGGGGGGGGGGGGGGGGGGGGGGGGGGGGGGGGGGGGGGGGGGGGGGGGGGGGGGGGGGGGGGGGGGGGGGGGGGGGGGGGGGGGGGGGGGGGGGGGGGGGGGGGGGGGGGGGGGGGGGGGGGGGGGGGGGGGGGGGGGGGGGGGGGGGGGGGGGGGGGGGGGGGGGGGGGGGGGGGGGGGGGGGGGGGGGGGGGGGGGGGGGGGGGGGGGGGGGGGGGGGGGGGGGGGGGGGGGGGGGGGGGGGGGGGGGGGGGGGGGGGGGGGGGGGGGGGGGGGGGGGGGGGGGGGGGGGGGGGGGGGGGGGGGGGGGGGGGGGGGGGGGGGGGGGGGGGGGGGGGGGGGGGGGGGGGGGGGGGGGGGGGGGGGGGGGGGGGGGGGGGGGGGGGGGGGGGGGGGGGGGGGGGGGGGGGGGGGGGGGGGGGGGGGGGGGGGGGGGGGGGGGGGGGGGGGGGGGGGGGGGGGGGGGGGGGGGGGGGGGGGGGGGGGGGGGGGGGGGGGGGGGGGGGGGGGGGGGGGGGGGGGGGGGGGGGGGGGGGGGGGGGGGGGGGGGGGGGGGGGGGGGGGGGGGGGGGGGGGGGGGGGGGGGGGGGGGGGGGGGGGGGGGGGGGGGGGGGGGGGGGGGGGGGGGGGGGGGGGGGGGGGGGGGGGGGGGGGGGGGGGGGGGGGGGGGGGGGGGGGGGGGGGGGGGGGGGGGGGGGGGGGGGGGGGGGGGGGGGGGGGGGGGGGGGGGGGGGGGGGGGGGGGGGGGGGGGGGGGGGGGGGGGGGGGGGGGGGGGGGGGGGGGGGGGGGGGGGGGGGGGGGGGGGGGGGGGGGGGGGGGGGGGGGGGGGGGGGGGGGGGGGGGGGGGGGGGGGGGGGGGGGGGGGGGGGGGGGGGGGGGGGGGGGGGGGGGGGGGGGGGGGGGGGGGGGGGGGGGGGGGGGGGGGGGGGGGGGGGGGGGGGGGGGGGGGGGGGGGGGGGGGGGGGGGGGGGGGGGGGGGGGGGGGGGGGGGGGGGGGGGGGGGGGGGGGGGGGGGGGGGGGGGGGGGGGGGGGGGGGGGGGGGGGGGGGGGGGGGGGGGGGGGGGGGGGGGGGGGGGGGGGGGGGGGGGGGGGGGGGGGGGGGGGGGGGGGGGGGGGGGGGGGGGGGGGGGGGGGGGGGGGGGGGGGGGGGGGGGGGGGGGGGGGGGGGGGGGGGGGGGGGGGGGGGGGGGGGGGGGGGGGGGGGGGGGGGGGGGGGGGGGGGGGGGGGGGGGGGGGGGGGGGGGGGGGGGGGGGGGGGGGGGGGGGGGGGGGGGGGGGGGGGGGGGGGGGGGGGGGGGGGGGGGGGGGGGGGGGGGGGGGGGGGGGGGGGGGGGGGGGGGGGGGGGGGGGGGGGGGGGGGGGGGGGGGGGGGGGGGGGGGGGGGGGGGGGGGGGGGGGGGGGGGGGGGGGGGGGGGGGGGGGGGGGGGGGGGGGGGGGGGGGGGGGGGGGGGGGGGGGGGGGGGGGGGGGGGGGGGGGGGGGGGGGGGGGGGGGGGGGGGGGGGGGGGGGGGGGGGGGGGGGGGGGGGGGGGGGGGGGGGGGGGGGGGGGGGGGGGGGGGGGGGGGGGGGGGGGGGGGGGGGGGGGGGGGGGGGGGGGGGGGGGGGGGGGGGGGGGGGGGGGGGGGGGGGGGGGGGGGGGGGGGGGGGGGGGGGGGGGGGGGGGGGGGGGGGGGGGGGGGGGGGGGGGGGGGGGGGGGGGGGGGGGGGGGGGGGGGGGGGGGGGGGGGGGGGGGGGGGGGGGGGGGGGGGGGGGGGGGGGGGGGGGGGGGGGGGGGGGGGGGGGGGGGGGGGGGGGGGGGGGGGGGGGGGGGGGGGGGGGGGGGGGGGGGGGGGGGGGGGGGGGGGGGGGGGGGGGGGGGGGGGGGGGGGGGGGGGGGGGGGGGGGGGGGGGGGGGGGGGGGGGGGGGGGGGGGGGGGGGGGGGGGGGGGGGGGGGGGGGGGGGGGGGGGGGGGGGGGGGGGGGGGGGGGGGGGGGGGGGGGGGGGGGGGGGGGGGGGGGGGGGGGGGGGGGGGGGGGGGGGGGGGGGGGGGGGGGGGGGGGGGGGGGGGGGGGGGGGGGGGGGGGGGGGGGGGGGGGGGGGGGGGGGGGGGGGGGGGGGGGGGGGGGGGGGGGGGGGGGGGGGGGGGGGGGGGGGGGGGGGGGGGGGGGGGGGGGGGGGGGGGGGGGGGGGGGGGGGGGGGGGGGGGGGGGGGGGGGGGGGGGGGGGGGGGGGGGGGGGGGGGGGGGGGGGGGGGGGGGGGGGGGGGGGGGGGGGGGGGGGGGGGGGGGGGGGGGGGGGGGGGGGGGGGGGGGGGGGGGGGGGGGGGGGGGGGGGGGGGGGGGGGGGGGGGGGGGGGGGGGGGGGGGGGGGGGGGGGGGGGGGGGGGGGGGGGGGGGGGGGGGGGGGGGGGGGGGGGGGGGGGGGGGGGGGGGGGGGGGGGGGGGGGGGGGGGGGGGGGGGGGGGGGGGGGGGGGGGGGGGGGGGGGGGGGGGGGGGGGGGGGGGGGGGGGGGGGGGGGGGGGGGGGGGGGGGGGGGGGGGGGGGGGGGGGGGGGGGGGGGGGGGGGGGGGGGGGGGGGGGGGGGGGGGGGGGGGGGGGGGGGGGGGGGGGGGGGGGGGGGGGGGGGGGGGGGGGGGGGGGGGGGGGGGGGGGGGGGGGGGGGGGGGGGGGGGGGGGGGGGGGGGGGGGGGGGGGGGGGGGGGGGGGGGGGGGGGGGGGGGGGGGGGGGGGGGGGGGGGGGGGGGGGGGGGGGGGGGGGGGGGGGGGGGGGGGGGGGGGGGGGGGGGGGGGGGGGGGGGGGGGGGGGGGGGGGGGGGGGGGGGGGGGGGGGGGGGGGGGGGGGGGGGGGGGGGGGGGGGGGGGGGGGGGGGGGGGGGGGGGGGGGGGGGGGGGGGGGGGGGGGGGGGGGGGGGGGGGGGGGGGGGGGGGGGGGGGGGGGGGGGGGGGGGGGGGGGGGGGGGGGGGGGGGGGGGGGGGGGGGGGGGGGGGGGGGGGGGGGGGGGGGGGGGGGGGGGGGGGGGGGGGGGGGGGGGGGGGGGGGGGGGGGGGGGGGGGGGGGGGGGGGGGGGGGGGGGGGGGGGGGGGGGGGGGGGGGGGGGGGGGGGGGGGGGGGGGGGGGGGGGGGGGGGGGGGGGGGGGGGGGGGGGGGGGGGGGGGGGGGGGGGGGGGGGGGGGGGGGGGGGGGGGGGGGGGGGGGGGGGGGGGGGGGGGGGGGGGGGGGGGGGGGGGGGGGGGGGGGGGGGGGGGGGGGGGGGGGGGGGGGGGGGGGGGGGGGGGGGGGGGGGGGGGGGGGGGGGGGGGGGGGGGGGGGGGGGGGGGGGGGGGGGGGGGGGGGGGGGGGGGGGGGGGGGGGGGGGGGGGGGGGGGGGGGGGGGGGGGGGGGGGGGGGGGGGGGGGGGGGGGGGGGGGGGGTGTTCTCGAACTTGGTGTGGTCACCAACCGACCACCCGAGGAAGAAGGCCCTCCAGCCAATACCCCAAGGGAAGGGGTTGGCATTGGAGCTGGAGCTAGAGCTCATGGCGATGGAGAGGAGGAAAGTTGATAGTAAGAGAAGAGAGGGGATGGGTAAGTAGTGCTGGGCAGGGTGAGTAAATATAAGCGTGTTGGAGAGGAGGAAGAGTGACAGTCATGCCGTTTTAACTACATGCTCTTCAATAAGCCATGAACTCTGTGTTGTGCCTGACTCAATGAATTGTGTGCGGACCGAGGAGAGCAATAAGATGGGCACGGAGGTGCTCCCGGCCATTGACAACAAGGGCAAGTAGCCCCTTCATCCAATGCCCGACGAGGTTGTGCTGCCGCCCACCACCGAGGAAGACCCGAAGACGCCTGAGGTTGGCGACGATGAGGGCATGGAGGAGGCCCCCCAGCAACAAGCGCTGCAACTACAGCTACTACCATCAGGAGGATGGCCCAACTCACTTCTGCAAGGTCATCCTTGCACCGAAGCTTGAGTGCATCCCCATGCTCCTAGACTTCACCAAGCACTTCGTCGCAGTGCCGACGGAGTTCAAGCTCAGGAACAACATTGGCTGCTCTTGGAAGGTGACAGTGAAGCTGATGAACGGCAGGGTGACCCTGGATCAAGGTTGGGCCACCTACATAGCCATTCATAAGATCATGATCGGCTACATGGTGACCTTCAAGCTCCTCACTCCTGACACCCTCAAGGTCATCATCTTCGACAACGATGGCATTGAGGTCATCAACAAGTTTGGGAAGCATGAAGAAGCCTTCTCCGCCAAGGACTAGGGCCGGGGCACCTCCTTCCTAAGTACTATCGAGTCTGCTTTGAACTGTTTATGGTTTATGCGTTGAACTGTTATGAAGTGTGGTACTGCTTATCTGAATTATGTTGTTAAGTAGTTGATGCTCTGTTTACACTTCTCTCTATTCGTCATGCACTACGTTTTTGCGTTTGATCCGGTGATAGATTCGATCCACGACGGAGAGGGGAATAGGGGATAGAGGTAGATATTAGCAAGAAAGTTCATGCTAGTTCATACGAGTTCATACTACTTCATACTAGTTCATGCAAGATCGGAATAGAGAGGTTGATGCGGATGGAGTAGAAGGGGGATTGGGGGTACATAATAGACACCGGCTAACCGCGGCAGCCGTCACCGGCGTGCGGAGCAGCGTGTCGAGTGGCTGGCCTTAATCTTCTTGTCCATCGTTGTGCGGGGACGCGAGGCATTGCCGTTGTCGGAGGAGTGGAGGTCGATCTGCCACGTACGACGGCCTAGCTCCGGCGCCCTCATTGGCATCTGCACCGGTTTTTCCTCCTCCTTAGGCTCCCTACCGATGACCGCCGCCGGCACGGGGGGGGGGGGGGGGGGGGGGGGGGGGGGGGGGGGGGGGGGGGGGGGGGGGGGGGGGGGGGGGGGGGGGGGGGGGGGGGGGGGGGGGGGGGGGGGGGGGGGGGGGGGGGGGGGGGGGGGGGGGGGGGGGGGGGGGGGGGGGGGGGGGGGGGGGGGGGGGGGGGGGGGGGGGGGGGGGGGGGGGGGGGGGGGGGGGGGGGGGGGGGGGGGGGGGGGGGGGGGGGGGGGGGGGGGGGGGGGGGGGGGGGGGGGGGGGGGGGGGGGGGGGGGGGGGGGGGGGGGGGGGGGGGGGGGGGGGGGGGGGGGGGGGGGGGGGGGGGGGGGGGGGGGGGGGGGGGGGGGGGGGGGGGGGGGGGGGGGGATAATTTTGTGGAGTTGGTTAACATGGTTAACTAATTTTGCCACTGATTAATCACGTCACTTGTGATTTCTGGCGCTGGGAGCTTGAATATGTGCAACATCTAGTTGAAACAAGGCGTCTAGTTGGTGATGCTGCTGTAGATGCAATTGGTGCAGCTGAGGACAGGAGGGAAGAGCTTGAGAGGTAGAGGACTGAAACAATGGCAGGTAGAGGCATAGCTGGAAGGGTCATGGCTGGGAGAGGCAAGGTTGGAAGAGATAATTATGGCAGCTCCAGTGAGAATAAGTATGCTACCAAGAAGCAAATTGTTATGCTTTTAGGATTAGGCAGAGAGATTTTGATGCTGCTAAAGCTGATGATTGGTTTTGTTATAGTGCTTTGTGTGATGTGTTTCACCTTAATTATGAAGAAGTGAAGTGAAGTGAAGTGAAGTGTGTAAACTGAGCATACTAAAATGGTTCCTTTTGTTTGCTCAGTATGAAGTCTTAGTTGTAATGCTTGTTGTAATGGATAATATGTCAGTAATGTGAAGCCTGCTTGACCTACTTGCTTTGAAATGCTTGACCTAATTGCTTTGAAAAAACTGACAGATGTATTTCATGCCAGAAGTGTAGTTAAACTAATCTTGACAGAAAGTTACCTAATTCAAATTCTGTCAAATTTAATTTAGTTTGCAGTTCACTGAATTTTTATAGTTAACTAAATTTAGTTTGCAGTTCACTGAATTTTTATAGTTAACTGAATTTAGTTTGCAAAGTTAACTGAGTTTTTATAGTTAACTGAATTAAGTTTGCAAAGTTAACTGGATTGTACTTAACCTCATTGCTTTCAAATTACTGACAGAAATTCCTGTCACAACTGAACTAACTTTGCAAACTAATTTCTGTACTAAATGAACTAAGTTATTCCAGGCCCCCTTTCTCAGCACAACTGAACTCAAAAGCAAGCATGTACTTGCACCTGCTGCAAACACCCACCTAGCAACTTGCACTCTACATGTAGCTTTGGTCCACCACCAGTCCACCACCACCACCAGATCCCCTTCTTCTTCCTCATCTTTCATCTTCAATTTTGTGCACCACCAGATCCCTTCTCTCCTCTGTCCAATAGCACCAACAGATCCCCTTCTCATCTTTAGCTAGCAGCAACCATGGTGTCCTGGGATGATCTTCCCAGTTCTTCTGAAGATGACTCTGTGACCAGCAAGGTTAGTGTGCTCCTCAATCTCACACAAATCTAGTCTAGGGTTTCTCATCTAGGGTTTCTCTCTCAATTGATTCCAAATGTCTCTCTTTTGTTTAGCCACCTGCCACAATATACTGTGAGGAATGGAGTGGCTTGGCTACAGATCTGCCTAGCTTTAGATGTGGGCATGGATCTTTGTGTGAGAAGCATGTGGCATTTGAATCTGTTGATACTGGCAGAAGGTTTCTAGCTTGTGCACAGAAGGTTAGTAATTTTTTTGCATTTGGCACTATTAATCATGAAGTGATTTGTAGTATGTTTTAAGTTCCATCATCATGCACAGTACTGAAGACTGGCAGTTAACTGAATCTCTTTTTTGTATGTTCTAAATTGTTAGGAGGTACCTAAATGCAGATATGTTGAGTGGGTTGACCCTGAGTGGCCTGATGCTCTGAAGATGAGCCTAGCTAGTATATGGACCATGTATGAAGAGGAGAAAAAACAGAGGCTCGGACAGAATGTTGTGAGTGCTGAAGAAAACTTGAAGGTTCTTGAAGAGAAGAAGAAGATGGAGAATGAGTTGAGGCACTTCAAGCTTGATTTTGTTAAGATGGTGGCTGAGAAGGAGCAGGCAATGAGCCAACCAGGCAGCACACAACTTGCTCTAACTAATCTAAAGGAAGAACTTGAGAAGAAGAAGATGACAGACAAGTCAGTAACCAACATTCATCAGGTATTCAGGGTTAAAGCAGAGAAAGAGAGGAACCAAGTAGTGCAGGAGAGGGACCAAGTGATTCAAGAGAGGGATGACTTAAAGCATGAGAAAAGGAAGCTTGAGTACATGATTGGTGACCTATTCAAACACAAAGAGGCCACCAAGAAGAAGATAAGGAAGCTGAAGGGCATGCTGAATGAATTTGATTGAATCTGTGTCATTGTAAAAAAATCACTTTGTATCTTTCCTCCTGGATTTGTGTCAGTTGTACTTTTGTCAAATGGTAACTAAATTGGGTTAAGATAAGAAATTGAAGTGGGTTAAGATAAGAAATTGAAGTTGGTTCAGATAAGAAAATGAAGTCAACTGTCTTTGTCTTATATGACTGAATTTGCCTGAATTTATATGCCTGCAGTTGCTGTTTTATATGACTGAATTTGCCTGAATTTATATGTCTGCAGTAGCTGTTTTATATGATTGAATTTGTATGCATGTACCAAATTTTTCTTAAAGAAAAAATTACAAAAAAAGAGTTTTGCCTAGGTCTCAAACCTAAGACCTGTGGTATTGAATGTTGGTGGCAATGCCAGTGTGGTAAGTAGTAGTGCTTTAATCAAGGGCAGGTACTAACCTAGCTATTTAGCAGTTGCTAGTGGCCCAATGGCTCACGCCTCTTCCGTTTATTTGTCTGCTCTTTAAGCCCACCCACCCACCGCTCCACTCTCCACTCAGTCCACCGCGTCGCCTCGGTTACCCCGCACCAAACCCCCACGCAGCCGTCAAGAAAACCCTCGCCGCCGACCACCACACCGCCGCCACGGACATGGAGAACTGCCCTGCCTGGAAGAGGGTCATCGATGACCTCACAGGCGACGACAAGGCCATGCGCACGGACCTGACAGAGATCGGGAAGTGGTTCCCCAGCTGTGCGATGCTGCGTCACCACGTGCATGGCCTCTTGAAGGTCATGACCGACTACGAGCTGGACCGCACCTGCGCCGACCACAATGGTATCCACTATGCACTCGTCCTCCGCTTCGCGATGCAGGAGACGCGCTCCGACGACCCGAGGCAGCGAGCCCGGTGGTGGATGTACCGGTCCGCCACTGCGCCGTGGCAGCCGGATCCGTTGCACGTCCACCACAACGTCGAACTGGCCGTCCCCGCACCTGTCAACACTGCCTACTGGGACCACTACCAGCCCGACTACCTCGGGCGCGACGACGTCTCCGAGTACATCTCATCCGACTCAGAGTACGACTCCGGCTCCGAGGACGACTCTGGCTACGCCGCCGACTCGTCCTGGTCGACTGGCTGGGAGGAGCCGGAGGTGATTGTGCTCTCTGACGATGAGCCGGAGGTCAATGTGGCGGTGCCCGTCATCCCCGAGCCGGAGGTCCAGATGGTGGCGCCGGTCGCCAGGGAGGGTGACAAGCACCGCCCCATTGACATCGAGCTGCTTCTCGATGTTCCTTCAAGGGCTCTGGCCTCCTTCTCTTCTTGCAATACAGCTTTTCTTGCTGCTGCAGCTTCCTGCCTTGCTACAGATTCCAGAGCTTTCTTCTCTTGTGCTGCTCTTCTTTTTCTTCTTTGTGAAGACTCTGCTTTCCTTCTTGCAATTTCTTATCTTTTTGCTTCTGCCTCCTCTGCTTTCTTCTCTGCCATCTCATTCATGGCCTCAAGTGCTGCATCTCTCCTGGCTGCCATCTGTCTTTCTTTGTCTCTCTTCATCTTCAGCAACTTCATGGTCAGGTTGCCTTCATTTGTAGTTGTTGTTGTCTGTGCTGCAGTGTGAGAACTGGCTGCATTTGAGATGAATGAAGAATCTGGCAAAATGGTTTCAGTTTCTTCTCTAGGAACAGGTCTGGATTGTTGCATCCTATGAAGCATTATAAATCCAAAGTCATGCACCTGTACAAAACAAACATCACATGATAACATCAGTACAACAAAAATGACTGGACAAAAGAGGTCAAAATTAAGGGGCAAAAGTGAAGAATTTGCCTGAAAAACAACTGGTGTATCTGCTCCATCATCTTGTGTGACAATGACCTCATCATCTTGTGTGACAATGACTTCCTCATGTGTATCATGGCCATCAACATGGGCCTCCTCATGTGTAACTTGGCCATCAACATGGACCTCCTCCTGTGTAAGTTGACCATCCTCTTGTGTGACCTGAACCTCCTCATGTGTACCTTGGCCATCATCTTCTTGTGCCAAAACAATTTCATCATCTGACACAACATCAAGAATGGCCCTTGGAACCCTTCTTGTTGTTCTCTCTGCTAGATTTGGCAAAATGTCAGCCTTTCTTTGATTACATCCTTTGATATTGTGGCATGTTTCATGGCAGTATGAACATGTTATTGTCATTCCATGCCTGCTCATCACCTTGGTTCCATCTTTCTTTTCAATCTCATAAGGCTGCTTTCTCCTACTCTTGTTTAAAGGCCTCCCTACTTTTTTTTCATAGACAGGTGGCTTGATCTCACAGCCATTCATCTTCTGCCACTCACTCCTATCTCTGCAAGGCTTGATAATGGGTTTGTATACTAGCTTGAATGCTTCTATACTGTAACAGGAGTGCACCAAACTCTCAGGATCAATCCTCTCATGTCTGCAGCATGCAATTGCATGGTGACATGGAACTCCACTAAGATCCCACTTTTTGCATGTACAGCTCTCTTCCTTCATGTCAACAATGTATGTCATGTTCCTGTTGTCAACCTGAAAGATGCCATCACCAGCCCCTGAAACCATGCATGTAGCTGACAGCTCTATGTTCTTCTCAATTCTTTTCCTAATTTTTGGGCATATTGAGCCAGGCCAGGCCAGGCCTCTGCCTCTTTTCTTTTGTTGTAGAACCTGACCATGAGCTGTGTTTTGATCTTGTCAATCATTGATCTGAGATGCATCTCCCTAGCCTCAAGAATATATTTGTTGAAAACCTCACAGTTGTTGTTCAGAAGGATATCACACTTGACCAATTCTCTTTGGAAGCCCTAACCCAAGTGTTGGGTGGTAGCTGCTCAAGCCACTTGTATGCTTCTAGGCTTATGACCTTCATTTCCTCCATGCTTGCAGCCCACAGTTCAGGTGTTGTGCTCCTTGCACACTTCCATAACTAGTTTTTAAGAACATCTCCTTTGTGTGTTTGCTGAAAATTCTGCCATATATGCCTAACACAGTGTCTGTGCTCTGCATCAGGAAAGTGTTGCCTCACTCCCTTGATCAGGCCCTTTTGCTTGTCTGACATTATAGTCCATGGGTCCATGTTTACAATTCCCAAGTCACTCTTCAGATTTGACAGAAACCATTTCCATGTGTCAGTGTTCTCTACCTCAACAACTGCAAAAGCTCTAGGGTAAATGCAGTCATTAGGATCCATGCCAACAGCATATAACATAACACCTCCATACTTTGTCTTCAGGTGGCATCCATCCAAACAAATGACAGGCCTACAAGCTTGCATGAAACCCCTTTTGCAGGCATCCAGAGAGAAATAACAACTTGCAAATATGCCATTACTGACACCCACATAGAAAGAACTCCCTGGGTTTGATCTTCTGAATTCTTGTGCATAATCCCACATGCCGTTGTACTGCTCCAACTCATCTCCTTCAATAACTTTTTTCACTAACCTCTTAGCCCTTCTAAGCTTGCTTCTTGTTGCTGTCATGTTCCAATCTTTCTGAACCACCCTTGCAAAAAAATTCATATTCATGTTTTCATCTGCTCTGAAAGAATCAAGATATTTTCCAGCCATAAAAGGAGCAGTGAATGACTTAACACACCATTTCTTTATGCATGTATGCCTTGGGTTGTATTTCTTGATCATGAAGCAGTTGATTCTCCCATCAAATGATGCAGACAAGGTCCAAGGGCACCCATCTTCACAAATGGCATTCAGCCTTTTCCTATCATTTCTAGGGCATTTAATGTCAACTCTATCCTGGTAGCTGTACTCTTTGATAGCTTTCCTCAGGAACTCAACAGATCCAAAGGTCTGGCCAACTTGAAACTGTGGTTTAGTCAGGTCTTCCTCTCTAAAACTTTTGAAATTCAGCTTCACCTTATCTTCATCAGAGGATGGCAGACAAATATCCACATCTTTAGTAGGATCATCAACTTCTTCTTGGACTGCTGGTCCTTTGCCCTTCTCACAATCAACATATTTGTCAAACAAGTCAGGGGGGGGGGGGGGGGGGGGGGGGGGGGGGGGGGGGGGGGGGGGGGGGGGGGGGGGGGGGGGGGGGGGGGGGGGGGGGGGGGGGGGGGGGGGGGGGGGGGGGGGGGGGGGGGGGGGGGGGGGGGGGGGGGGGGGGGGGGGGGGGGGGGGGGGGGGGGGGGGGGGGGGGGGGGGGGGGGGGGGGGGGGGGGGGGGGGGGGGGGGGGGGGGGGGGGGGGGGGGGGGGGGGGGGGGGGGGGGGGGGGGGGGGGGGGGGGGGGGGGGGGGGGGGGGGGGGGGGGGGGGGGGGGGGGGGGGGGGGGGGGGGGGGGGGGGGGGGGGGGGGGGGGGGGGGGGGGGGGGGGGGGGGGGGGGGGGGGGGGGGGGGGGGGGGGGGGGGGGGGGGGGGGGGGGGGGGGGGGGGGGGGGGGGGGGGGGGGGGGGGGGGGGGGGGGGGGGGGGGGGGGGGGGGGGGGGGGGGGGGGGGGGGGGGGGGGGGGGGGGGGGGGGGGGGGGGGGGGGGGGGGGGGGGGGGGGGGGGGGGGGGGGGGGGGGGGGGGGGGGGGGGGGGGGGGGGGGGGGGGGGGGGGGGGGGGGGGGGGGGGGGGGGGGGGGGGGGGGGGGGGGGGGGGGGGGGGGGGGGGGGGGGGGGGGGGGGGGGGGGGGGGGGGGGGGGGGGGGGGGGGGGGGGGGGGGGGGGGGGGGGGGGGGGGGGGGGGGGGGGGGGGGGGGGGGGGGGGGGGGGGGGGGGGGGGGGGGGGGGGGGGGGGGGGGGGGGGGGGGGGGGGGGGGGGGGGGGGGGGGGGGGGGGGGGGGGGGGGGGGGGGGGGGGGGGGGGGGGGGGGGGGGGGGGGGGGGGGGGGGGGGGGGGGGGGGGGGGGGGGGGGGGGGGGGGGGGGGGGGGGGGGGGGGGGGGGGGGGGGGGGGGGGGGGGGGGGGGGGGGGGGGGGGGGGGGGGGGGGGGGGGGGGGGGGGGGGGGGGGGGGGGGGGGGGGGGGGGGGGGGGGGGGGGGGGGGGGGGGGGGGGGGGGGGGGGGGGGGGGGGGGGGGGGGGGGGGGGGGGGGGGGGGGGGGGGGGGGGGGGGGGGGGGGGGGGGGGGGGGGGGGGGGGGGGGGGGGGGGGGGGGGGGGGGGGGGGGGGGGGGGGGGGGGGGGGGGGGGGGGGGGGGGGGGGGGGGGGGGGGGGGGGGGGGGGGGGGGGGGGGGGGGGGGGGGGGGGGGGGGGGGGGGGGGGGGGGGGGGGGGGGGGGGGGGGGGGGGGGGGGGGGGGGGGGGGGGGGGGGGGGGGGGGGGGGGGGGGGGGGGGGGGGGGGGGGGGGGGGGGGGGGGGGGGGGGGGGGGGGGGGGGGGGGGGGGGGGGGGGGGGGGGGGGGGGGGGGGGGGGGGGGGGGGGGGGGGGGGGGGGGGGGGGGGGGGGGGGGGGGGGGGGGGGGGGGGGGGGGGGGGGGGGGGGGGGGGGGGGGGGGGGGGGGGGGGGGGGGTACTCAACCCATTGATCGCCTGAAGACGAAGGTACTCGAGTGCAGTACAGCCATGAAGCAGGCGCTCTATGCCACCGTTTGGGAGGCAGATGGCGACAAGCTCGAGGTGCTTCAGTCGTGGTAGAATAAGAGCGGGCACGTCATTAAGGGGGGGGAATGGCAGTTCCTGAACTTGGTGACGCGCAGCGTGGGCGCGAGGCGGAGCGCGGACGTTGGCAGCAAGCGCATATGCCCATCATCAAAAGTGAGCTCCTCGAGCTGATCTAGGGCGGGGGATCGGAACCAGTCGTCTATCTTGGCTCGGTCCAGAAGCTGCTCGCCGAGATTCCGGGGTGCATTGGGCGCGATGTCCTGGCCTGCCCTCCTCCGCACGTCACGACGTGCCTTGATGGCCTGGCTGACGGCAATGGAGTGACCGGGAAAATATTCTGCACAAGAAGAAGATCAAAGAATAAAGACCAGAAGCCGAATTCTGCGGCAGTCGGCAGCCGTTCAAAAGAAGGAGGGACTTACCGTCAATCATGTCCTCGATCTCGCCGTAGCCATCAGTGAGGAACGCCTCCCTCTCGGCCTACTTCGAGCGTTCAGTCTTGAACTCGGCCTGGAGGGCGTCCTCATGCTCCTTCAGCCTCTGGAGCTCCGCCTTGTGCTGACCCGCCTGGTCCGCCAGCTCCTTGACCAGGCGATCGCACTCTTGAGCCGCCTTGCAGCGCTCCTCCTCCTTGGTGCGTAGCTCGGTTTGGGCCTCGCCCAAGCGTTGCTGCAGTTCGGCGGCCGCCCCTGCAAAGATAAGAAAGAAAAGACATCAACAATCAGCAAAAAAGATGAGTGGTTGCCAGGAGATCCAGCCCGACTGCTCAGCAGTCGGCCCGAATCTCAGGGCCTACACCCAGCGGGTGCGCTGACGCGCCCCCGCGAGGGAGAAGGCGGAGAGCTTACTCCGACTCTCAGTCAAGTCAGTGGTCCGCTTAGCCAGCTCCTGGACCTGGAAGTTGAAGGCGGCTGCGCGGATGTTGTGGTAATCCTACAACAAAGAAAACAGAAGAGAAAATAAGTTAGTACTCGGAACTTACCTTGAAGTTTCGAGCCGCCTGCTCAGCAGCCGGCCCCGAACTCGGGGGCTACACCCAGTGGGCGCGCTGGCGCGCCCCCAGGGAAGACTACAAGAATCAAAAACAAGATGCTAGATGCATACCCGGACGACCGACCGCGTCGCCAAAAACGCCTGCGTGTACTGCTGGAGAGCGGCGCCTTGGGCCTAGAACCAGGCCTGGACGTCCTGCGCGGTCGTTTTCAGAACACCCGTCCCGCCCCCAGGCATCCACTCCGGTGGGGCGGCGCTAGTGGCCTCGGCATCAGGGGCCGATGAGCTTGCGGCCCTGATCTCCAGCAGGCATGGTGCTGAAGCCGCCTTCCCCGCACGCCGGCGCACCAGAGTGCGGACCACGGGAGTCGAGCCCACCACCAACTCACCACTGACTGGCGGCACCAGTGGCACGTCAAGCCGACTGCCCCAGCCATCGGCAGTCGGCGCTTGCGGGGGCACCTCCGCCTCCAAGGTGACGGGGTCGCCCCCTCCCCTCTCTAGGATCGACCGGTCACCGCCGGCTTCTCCAATTGGTGCCCGACCATCTGGCACCTGCGGCTCCGCGCGCTGCGGGACGGAGGACTCCAGGGCACGACCGCGTGCCGCCTTTTCTGCCTGCGCCTTGGCGGCTGCATCCGCCTGCCCCTTGGCCGCTGCGTCAGCCAGGATCTTGGCCACCGCGTCGGCCTCTGCCTGCGCCGCCTTCGTCGCCGCCGCCTTCTCCCGGGCCGCGGCATCCCGCTCTTCTTGCGCCCCCCGCGCGTTCCTCTCCGTCGCCTCCCTGTGATCGGCAAGCGGGTCCACGCGGCGGGGCTCTGCACAGCCGCCCGCCGCCCCAATCACCGAGGCAGATGGGGCCCACTCGAGAGTGAGCGGGGCCCTGTTCAAGCCAAACAAGAACTAAGAAGAAGTTTGCGAGAAAAGGAGAAAAGCAAATGCAAGAAAAGATCGAATACTTATGAGGACACCATCGGGCGCTGCTTTGGGGCCTTCTGGAAGAGGGCCGCCCTCGCAGCAGCCTCCTGCCGCTTGGTCACGGCAGCCGAAGACTTCGATTTCATGGGCCGGCTACCATATAACCCGGCACCAGCTCGGCGCTTCGGCGCGCCGCCTGCCACAGTTGGCGCGGCTGAAGAGCTCGCGCCCGCCATGTCGGTGCCGTAAATACGACACGGCTCATTGTCTTCATCATCATCATCCGGCCAGTCCCAAGGCCGCCTCCTGAGGAGCCGCCTGCTCCATCACCACCACAACCGCCCGTGGCGTCGTCCTCCTCCATTGCGACCGCCCCCAAGTCGAGGTCGCCCACGTCGCTCTCCGACCAGTCTGCAGGTACTGATGACCTGGCTCCAGAGCGTCGGCTGCCGACTGAGTCATACAGATTGACACCATGGCCGACTGGTCAGGTGGCGAAAAAAGAACCCGGACGAATGAAAGAACAGTGAATTAAGGACTCACCGCGGGTGGCGGGTGTGCGCGGCTGTACGGCGGTTGCCGAACCGCCACCCCTTCCCTGGGAGCTTACAATTGGAGAAGTAATTAACCAGCCGGACCACCTCCATGTCCGACAGCTCTTTGGTGCTCATCCGGCACGGGTCCCGATGCCCGCTCATGCGGCTCATGATGTGAGGCCGAGCTTGGAGGGGGAGCACTCGGCGCGCCACGAAGGCGGTCAGCAGATCCGTGGCCTTGAGGCCTTCTGACTCCTACATCACTTGAAGCCGGGCGAGGGCGGCGGAGGAGGCGGCCAACAGGTGCCTTGGCCGAAACTGCCAGTTGGTGCGCGGCTCAACCGACAGACCGGCCACATAAGCCGGCAGGTTGATGTAGTCCCTCGTCGGATGGATGTTCTTAACGTAGAAGTAAGATTTTTGCCACAGCTTGGCCGACTGCAGCAGAGGGATGGATGGGAAGCAGACCTCGGTGCCCGAACGGCGCACTGCGACGCAGGCGGCACACTGGGCCGCCTCGTTCTTGGAGGTGGTGCCAAGCTTGAGGTAGAAGAACTCCCCCCAGAGCTCGAGGGTGGGGAGAGTACCAAGGTAGCCTTCACATAGAGTGACGGAGGCGGCCAGCAGCACCACCGTGTTTGGCGTGAGGTGGTGCGGCTAGATTCTGTAAAAGGTGAGAAAGGAGCGGAGGAAGCCGCTCATCGGCAGGCCGAAGCCACGAAGAAAGTGCGACCGGAAGACGACGCGCTCGTCGTCCTTCGGCGCCGGTGAGATCTCCGCCTTGGGGGGGACACGCACCTTCACGTGCGTCTCGCGGGGCAGCCACCGCGTCTGCTGAAGAAAAGTGAGATGGTCTTCATGGACGTTGGAGCCATCCCAGTCGCTGGCCCGCTCGCGCGCCATGGACTTGGGCGCTCGACGGAGGCACTGCACGGCGATGAGCGGACGAGCCCATGGCGGAGCAAGAAAGCCACGGGGCGAAGAGGCCCGGCGACGGCGAGCTGCGGCAGCGCCTCGGCAAGAAGGTGGGGCGCGACAGCAGCAGGGAAACGAAGATGAAGAGCGGCGAGGACGAAGGGAGTGGAGGCGCGCGTGCATCTGCTGTCCCCTCCTCCTACTTATAGCCCCTGGCGGCGGAGCCGAGGGGGCGAAAACATGGGGGGTCATGGGATTAACTGCGCCCACTCCCCCCACGACCCCGCATTATCCGCGCCTTAACGGCGCGCGATTAATGAGCCACAGAAGCCCAACCTCTCGCCTCGGCCGCAGTGGATCCACGCGCGCGCTGAGGCCCTATAATGGCGGGCCCCGGCCTACGGCGACGTCCCGTCGCGCGCGTGGGCTGGCAGGCCGGCCTAGCCTGTTGGCGCTGCGTGGCGAGCGAGCAACGGGCGGCAGGCCTGCCATCCAGCTGGTGTGCCACCCAATCTCTACCACAATGCTTCGAACTCACCAGGTGGACCGCCTGGTCATGGCCGGCTCCTAGCTGTCGGCACCTCCAGAAGAGAGACGAAACGACTACAATAGACCACTCGGAGTAGGAAGCTGCTGATGCTTCTCGCCTTCTCGGCCACGGCGCCCCACCAGCTTCGGGGACTACTGTCGGAGTAAATGACCACGGGTAGGCTCGTCAGCCCCCCGCGGTATTTCAAGACATCGGGGCCGACTTCGCCCCTCATACCTCCTGGAAGCACGGCCGCCTTCTTGGCCGGCAGGTCCGAGAGGCCGGCTACTGGAAGGCGGCGAAACCCCAGAAGGCAGTCCCTCATCCCTCGAGGTCAGCACCTCATTACCACGATGGGGCGGCGCGAGGCTACAGTGCAGCCTGCCACCCCCGAATCCGGGATGGAACGTGGCCACAGTGCTGTGTACTGGGCAGACGCCCCAGCCCAGCGCGGCACTGTTGGCACGCAGTCCGTGACATCGCTAGCATCAGAGGGAGCCACACTCCCATGGTGGGTGGTCAGTACGGCCCGCAGGCGGTGAGCCCTACCTGTCTGCGAGCCACCAGAAGGCGACGGGCCTCAAGCAGGCGGCAACAAGGGAGGGCCGACTCCTAGCAGGCGGCCCTTCTCCCCCTTGGAGTCAGTGTGCCAATAACCAGATGGGACGGGGTATGGGTACAATGAGCGCCCGCCAGGCGGCGGAACTATAGCCACGCTCCTTCCGATGAAGCCTTCGTCATCAAGGGGAGGCTACCGTATAAAACAGTCAACATGACCCGCAAGCCGGCGGGGCCCACCAGGCGGCGGGTCCCAGCTGTCGGCAGAGAAGCCGACGACCGAAAACACTGACGGACGGGTCCTACCCCGGCCAGATTACCATTGTACCCTTGGGGGGTAGGCCTATATAAACCCCCCAAGCTTCCCATGCAGGGACGACGGGAACACAGCTCTAGAGAGCACACACACACGCACGTAGAGAGAGTAGTAGAGCTAGCCTTGCCCTTCTTCTTCCTCTAGCCGAAACAGCTCAAGGAGCGAGCTTGTAGCTACCTTGTGATCATAGTCATCATGCGCAGACCCCGCAGAGCAGCAGTAGGGGTGTTATCTCCGAGGAGAGCCCCAAACCTGGGTAAGATTCGCAGGCGTATGCGGTCTCGCTCACTCCCGCTTCTAGAGCCCGGCGACGTACCTTTGTCCCCATCCACGATAAGCCACCCCCTGGCATATGTCGCATGATATCCCCGACAGAATCCAAAGGAGAAATGCTTACGGATTGTAACCATATGGATCAAGCAACCAATATGGGGGGGGGGAGGAAACATGTATGTACTAAAATCCTCCAAAAAATCCTTCAGAAATCATAGTACATTGTCATTGTAAACTTGGAAAAAGGTGTCACAAATTGAACTCCCTTATGGTTAACATTTAACAGGAAAGGAACATCACCTCGATATATAGCTTCTCCAGGCACAGAAAGCATCTCAGGAAACTGATAACTTGCTCCAGGTTGGGGCCGATAGATTCTAGTGCCAAGACCTTCACTGTGCGCAGTTTCGAGGTCAAGCTTGTCGGAATCATTTTCTGGATGACAGACGAACATACATCTTCAAAATTAGAAATAATGTTCATTTCTAGAAGGAGAGGTAGAAGGCGGATGTTGTACCTGAATGGGTGTGGATCCAATAACAAGTTTGGAGTATTTTTCAGACGAGTAGCCCACCACTGTCAATTTCAGCGCAGAAATGACAATGATTCTTGTTGGACCTTCTTGATCAACTACAAGTAATCTCTCAAGTGAAGGTGTGTCCTCAATTACCATACCATGGTACACATCTTGTGATGTCTTCTTGCCGCACCAGCAACACACGGGGGGGGGGGGGGGGGGGGGGGGGGGGGGGGGGGGGGGGGGGGGGGGGGGGGGGGGGGGGGGGGGGGGGGGGGGGGGGGGGGGGGGGGGGGGGGGGGGGGGGGGGGGGGGGGGGGGGGGGGGGGGGGGGGGGGGGGGGGGGGGGGGGGGGGGGGGGGGGGGGGGGGGGGGGGGGGGGGGGGGGGGGGGGGGGGGGGGGGGGGGGGGGGGGGGGGGGGGGGGGGGGGGGGGGGGGGGGGGGGGGGGGGGGGGGGGGGGGGGGGGGGGGGGGGGGGGGGGGGGGGGGGGGGGGGGGGGGGGGGGGGGGGGGGGGGGGGGGGGGGGGGGGGGGGGGGGGGGGGGGGGGGGGGGGGGGGGGGGGGGGGGGGGGGGGGGGGGGGGGGGGGGGGGGGGGGGGGGGGGGGGGGGGGGGGGGGGGGGGGGGGGGGGGGGGGGGGGGGGGGGGGGGGGGGGGGGGGGGGGGGGGGGGGGGGGGGGGGGGGGGGGGGGGGGGGGGGGGGGGGGGGGGGGGGGGGGGGGGGGGGGGGGGGGGGGGGGGGGGGGGGGGGGGGGGGGGGGGGGGGGGGGGGGGGGGGGGGGGGGGGGGGGGGGGGGGGGGGGGGGGGGGGGGGGGGGGGGGGGGGGGGGGGGGGGGGGGGGGGGGGGGGGGGGGGGGGGGGGGGGGGGGGGGGGGGGGGGGGGGGGGGGGGGGGGGGGGGGGGGGGGGGGGGGGGGGGGGGGGGGGGGGGGGGGGGGGGGGGGGGGGGGGGGGGGGGGGGGGGGGGGGGGGGGGGGGGGGGGGGGGGGGGGGGGGGGGGGGGGGGGGGGGGGGGGGGGGGGGGGGGGGGGGGGGGGGGGGGGGGGGGGGGGGGGGGGGGGGGGGGGGGGGGGGGGGGGGGGGGGGGGGGGGGGGGGGGGGGGGGGGGGGGGGGGGGGGGGGGGGGGGGGGGGGGGGGGGGGGGGGGGGGGGGGGGGGGGGGGGGGGGGGGGGGGGGGGGGGGGGGGGGGGGGGGGGGGGGGGGGGGGGGGGGGGGGGGGGGGGGGGGGGGGGGGGGGGGGGGGGGGGGGGGGGGGGGGGGGGGGGGGGGGGGGGGGGGGGGGGGGGGGGGGGGGGGGGGGGGGGGGGGGGGGGGGGGGGGGGGGGGGGGGGGGGGGGGGGGGGGGGGGGGGGGGGGGGGGGGGGGGGGGGGGGGGGGGGGGGGGGGGGGGGGGGGGGGGGGGGGGGGGGGGGGGGGGGGGGGGGGGGGGGGGGGGGGGGGGGGGGGGGGGGGGGGGGGGGGGGGGGGGGGGGGGGGGGGGGGGGGGGGGGGGGGGGGGGGGGGGGGGGGGGGGGGGGGGGGGGGGGGGGGGGGGGGGGGGGGGGGGGGGGGGGGGGGGGGGGGGGGGGGGGGGGGGGGGGGGGGGGGGGGGGGGGGGGGGGGGGGGGGGGGGGGGGGGGGGGGGGGGGGGGGGGGGGGGGGGGGGGGGGGGGGGGGGGGGGGGGGGGGGGGGGGGGGGGGGGGGGGGGGGGGGGGGGGGGGGGGGGGGGGGGGGGGGGGGGGGGGGGGGGGGGGGGGGGGGGGGGGGGGGGGGGGGGGGGGGGGGGGGGGGGGGGGGGGGGGGGGGGGGGGGGGGGGGGGGGGGGGGGGGGGGGGGGGGGGGGGGGGGGGGGGGGGGGGGGGGGGGGGGGGGGGGGGGGGGGGGGGGGGGGGGGGGGGGGGGGGGGGGGGGGGGGGGGGGGGGGGGGGGGGGGGGGGGGGGGGGGGGGGGGGGGGGGGGGGGGGGGGGGGGGGGGGGGGGGGGGGGGGGGGGGGGGGGGGGGGGGGGGGGGGGGGGGGGGGGGGGGGGGGGGGGGGGGGGGGGGGGGGGGGGGGGGGGGGGGGGGGGGGGGGGGGGGGGGGGGGGGGGGGGGGGGGGGGGGGGGGGGGGGGGGGGGGGGGGGGGGGGGGGGGGGGGGGGGGGGGGGGGGGGGGGGGGGGGGGGGGGGGGGGGGGGGGGGGGGGGGGGGGGGGGGGGGGGGGGGGGGGGGGGGGGGGGGGGGGGGGGGGGGGGGGGGGGGGGGGGGGGGGGGGGGGGGGGGGGGGGGGGGGGGGGGAAACAAAATAAAATAAAACAAATAAGTATTTTGTTGTAAGTAGAAACAAAACAAAATAAATAAAGCAAAAAAGAAAACAAAAAAACTGAGAAAAATAAAAAAATTGCCACCTACTGGGCCACCACGGCCTGAATACAACTAGAAACCCATCCATGGGCCAGGATTCAGGCCCGCAGAAGGCCCAGTAGGCCCACAGGCATAGCAGTGTTACATTTGGCCCATAGGCCTGCAATTCAGAGGAGTTCGAAAGGGAAGAGGCAACCGAGCTTATAAACAGGTGTCGAACGCTCTCAACTAGCGAGGTGGGACTAAACTCCCACCACCACGCCGCTGTGCAAGGCCTTTGGTCCCGGTTGGTGGCACCAACCGAGACTAAAGGGGTGAATTGGTCTCGGTTCGTGGCACCAACCGGGACCAATTCCCCCCCTTTAGTCCCGGTTGGTGCCACGAACCGGTACCAATGCCCTGGGTATATAAGAAAACACTTAGCAGTTTCGACGAAATCCATCACTTCTTCTCCCCCGACGCCCCTGCTCCTCCTCGCCGTCGCCGCCCGACGCCCTGCTCCACCTTGCCGTCGCCGCCGCCACCGACGCCGTCAGGCTGCGGGGGGGGGGGGGGGGGGGGGGGGGGGAGCTGGTAAGCTTCTGACTACAATCGTTGTGTCCGGGCGTCGAGAGCCGCCCGCTCTGTAGCTAGTCTAGTATCCTCAGCTGCCAAGGCCTCCTTGGCCTGAGATATCTCCTCATGCACCCATGCCACCTCCGCGTCATGCTCATCTTTATTCGCAGGGATAACCATGGCGGTTAACAGGGCTGTAACTTTATCCATGAGATCTATTAGCACTTGAGCCGGCAGGCGCACAGGGCCTCCTGCCCCGGCCGCTCCTATCCCGGATATAACTGCAGCACCAGCCGTAGAGTTTTGGCCGGGTTGAGTCCCAGCCATGAAGACTCCTGCCCAATTCGGTGACTCACTGGGGTCCGGAATACTGAAGCCATCGGAACAGCCCCCGATCACGCCATCTTGTTCCTGATACAGCGAATCGGTAGAACTGGCGGACGAATCACCATCAGAGTGTACAGCCGTCTGACCACCATCTTCAAGACCTTCAGAAAGCTCTTCTTCGTGGACGCAGCCCACAAAGACACGCTTCATGCCGGGTTGAGCTCGGGCGGGTTTCGCACGCTGAGCCATCTCGACGAGGTCGGTGCAATTGTCCAGCTCAGGCCCCGGCTCGCCAATCCGGCCGATGAAGACGTGGATCCCTCCGAAGGGGACCCGGTACCCATAGTCAATTGAGCCGGTGTCGGGGCCCCAGCCTTCGTCGTCGATGTAGATCTTGCCGCGACGACTCTTGGTCATCCGGCCCACTACGTATCCCTTGAGCCCTTCGGAGTTGCCCTTCAAGAACTCAAATCCACCGTGCGCTGGCCCCACGGTGGGCACCAACTGTCGTGGAATTGTCACGTCAGATGGCCTCGTGAAAGGACTTAGTTGTGGAGCCATCGCAACTAGGAAGCTTGAAGGGGTTAATCGTGTCGGGGGTTGGATACGACATGTGCCAAAGGATGGCTTATCATGGTGGGAGCGAGTAGAACGTCGCCGGTGCCTGGAAGCGGGATGAGGCGAAGACATGCACGCTGGCGGAACTTACCCAGCTTCAGGGATCTCCTAGGAGATAACACCCCTGCTGCTGCTCTGCGGGGTCTCCGCATGATCACTAAGGCAAAGTGACTACAATGGTGCTGCTGGAGCTGTATCGGGAGGCAGGAGAGGGCAAGGCTAGCTCTCTCCTCCCTGTGCTATCTGGTCTATCTCTATCTAGGTCCGAACCCTTTACATGGGTGCCCCGGGCGGTTTATATAGGCCTACCCCCCGAGGGTACAATGGTAATCCGGCTGGGCGCGGGTCCCAGCCGTCTGTCTCTCAGGCCGCCGTCCTTCCCGCCGGCTTTTGGGGCCCACCGACTGGCGGGTCCCGTGTACAGGCTTGATACTGTAGCGGCACTCCTGATGACACAGGCTCGGTCATTGGGTCGTGGCAATAGTGCCGCCGTCTATCGGGCGATCACTATCGCCATTCCCCATCCTATCTGGTTAATGGCCCGTGGGGCCCTAGGGAGGAGTCGGCCGACTCCAGGGAGGCCGACTCCCACAGGTCCGTCTTCGGGGCGCTCAGGCCGCCTCCATCCCGCCCACTGACAGGCGGCCCCGCCGCCTTCGGGTCGTACAGGCTGGCGTCGTGGGCACAGTGCGTCGCGCACTGTGGCTGATGTTAGGGCAGGCATGGCAACAGTGTCGCGCCTCGCCGGAGATCTTCCAGCGATACGGCTCACTATAGCCAAGCCGGCCCCTCGTAAGCAGGTGGAACGGCCACGCCGTGACTGTACCCCGCATCGTACTTCGGGATGAGGGAGAAGTCATGGGCCGACTCTCCATAGTCGGCCTCTCTGGAGGTCGCCTAGCTCGGAGTCGGCTTATGTCGGAGTCGCTGTCTGGGACTCGGCTTTAGGGGCACGGCCTGCCCCGATGTCTTGAAAGGTCCTGGGACCCGGGTTAGCCTACCCATAGCCCATTACTCCGACAAATCGGGACAAAGGACACGAGAGGTTTTATACTAGTTCGGCCCCTTACGGTGAAGGTAAGGCCTACGTCTAGTTGGGTTGGTATTGATGTTTCGATGACTAGGGAGCGAGATACGCTATGCCCGGTTCTCGATGAGTTGTTTCTTTCCCTAAGCCGCCAGCAGATCGTCCCCTTATATACACGGGTTGACGCTTCTGGTGGCTACTCCCATCTCAATAGAAGTCGTTGGATACTCTGGAATATTCTGATGTGCCGTCTGTTGAGCCGCCAGCTGAGCCGCCCGCTCATTCTCCTGACGTACTCGGTCCTGTACCGGGTTATAGCAACCATGTTGGTCACGGCGTTGGGTGTTGCTTGACAAAGCTTCAGATTCCATGTGCCTGCTGTAATTCGGACTCCGGTTCTCACGAGGCGGTGCTAACCAAGGCGGAGGAGTTGAATGAATCCTATCCCGGCTATAAAATAGGTCTCTTGCTGAGCCAGGGCCGTCTGGACAAGTTCCCTGATTCTCCGGGTCTCCACCACTGTTGGATCATCACCGTCCATTGGGAGAGCCGCCACATGCGCTGATGCTGCGATTAAGTTCTCCATGGGGTTGGAAAAGTGGCCCGGCGGTATCGACACATAACATGGCGGTGCCATGTTTCCATGAGGAGGTACCATCTCTCGAGTCGGTCCCCCCGTTCCGGCTGTCATAAACTGATTTGCATCGGGCGGGTTTCTTGGGCCGGCTCCGGGTGTAGCAAACAGAACCCGAGGGTCATATTTTGGAGGCAAGCGGGACTGAGTTTTCTAGTACCTTCTCCTCATAACCTCATTGGATGCATTTAAGCTCATCGTGAGCTGGTAAGCTTCTGACTACAATCGTTGTGTCCGGGCGTCGAGAGCCGCCGGGGGGGGGGGGGGGGGGGGGGGGGGGGGGGGGGGGGGGGGGGGGGGGGGGGGGGGGGGGGGGGGGGGGGGGGGGGGGGGGGGGGGGGGGGGGGGGGGGGGGGGGGGGGGGGGGGGGGGGGGGGGGGGGGGGGGGGGGGGGGGGGGGGGGGGGGGGGGGGGGGGGGGGGGGGGGGGGGGGGGGGGGGGGGGGGGGGGGGGGGGGGGGGGGGGGGGGGGGGGGGGGGGGGGGGGGGGGGGGGGGGGGGGGGGGGGGGGGGGGGGGGGGGGGGGGGGGGGGGGGGGGGGGGGGGGGGGGGGGGGGGGGGGGGGGGGGGGGGGGGGGGGGGGGGGGGGGGGGGGGGGGGGGGGGGGGGGGGGGGGGGGGGGGGGGGGGGGGGGGGGGGGGGGGGGGGGGGGGGGGGGGGGGGGGGGGGGGGGGGGGGGGGGGGGGGGGGGGGGGGGGGGGGGGGGGGGGGGGGGGGGGGGGGGGGGGGGGGGGGGGGGGGGGGGGGGGGGGGGGGGGGGGGGGGGGGGGGGGGGGGGGGGGGGGGGGGGGGGGGGGGGGGGGGGGGGGGGGGGGGGGGGGGGGGGGGGGGGGGGGGGGGGGGGGGGGGGGGGGGGGGGGGGGGGGGGGGGGGGGGGGGGGGGGGGGGGGGGGGGGGGGGGGGGGGGGGGGGGGGGGGGGGGGGGGGGGGGGGGGGGGGGGGGGGGGGGGGGGGGGGGGGGGGGGGGGGGGGGGGGGGGGGGGGGGGGGGGGGGGGGGGGGGGGGGGGGGGGGGGGGGGGGGGGGGGGGGGGGGGGGGGGGGGGGGGGGGGGGGGGGGGGGGGGGGGGGGGGGGGGGGGGGGGGGGGGGGGGGGGGGGGGGGGGGGGGGGGGGGGGGGGGGGGGGGGGGGGGGGGGGGGGGGGGGGGGGGGGGGGGGGGGGGGGGGGGGGGGGGGGGGGGGGGGGGGGGGGGGGGGGGGGGGGGGGGGGGGGGGGGGGGGGGGGGGGGGGGGGGGGGGGGGGGGGGGGGGGGGGGGGGGGGGGGGGGGGGGGGGGGGGGGGGGGGGGGGGGGGGGGGGGGGGGGGGGGGGGGGGGGGGGGGGGGGGGGGGGGGGGGGGGGGGGGGGGGGGGGGGGGGGGGGGGGGGGGGGGGGGGGGGGGGGGGGGGGGGGGGGGGGGGGGGGGGGGGGGGGGGGGGGGGGGGGGGGGGGGGGGGGGGGGGGGGGGGGGGGGGGGGGGGGGGGGGGGGGGGGGGGGGGGGGGGGGGGGGGGGGGGGGGGGGGGGGGGGGGGGGGGGGGGGGGGGGGGGGGGGGGGGGGGGGGGGGGGGGGGGGGGGGGGGGGGGGGGGGGGGGGGGGGGGGGGGGGGGGGGGGGGGGGGGGGGGGGGGGGGGGGGGGGGGGGGGGGGGGGGGGGGGGGGGGGGGGGGGGGGGGGGGGGGGGGGGGGGGGGGGGGGGGGGGGGGGGGGGGGGGGGGGGGGGGGGGGGGGGGGGGGGGGGGGGGGGGGGGGGGGGGGGGGGGGGGGGGGGGGGGGGGGGGGGGGGGGGGGGGGGGGGGGGGGGGGGGGGGGGGGGGGGGGGGGGGGGGGGGGGGGGGGGGGGGGGGGGGGGGGGGGGGGGGGGGGGGGGGGGGGGGGGGGGGGGGGGGGGGGGGGGGGGGGGGGGGGGGGGGGGGGGGGGGGGGGGGGGGGGGGGGGGGGGGGGGGGGGGGGGGGGGGGGGGGGGGGGGGGGGGGGGGGGGGGGGGGGGGGGGGGGGGGGGGGGGGGGGGGGGGGGGGGGGGGGGGGGGGGGGGGGGGGGGGGGGGGGGGGGGGGGGGGGGGGGGGGGGGGGGGGGGGGGGGGGGGGGGGGGGGGGGGGGGGGGGGGGGGGGGGGGGGGGGGGGGGGGGGGGGGGGGGGGGGGGGGGGGGGGGGGGGGGGGGGGGGGGGGGGGGGGGGGGGGGGGGGGGGGGGGGGGGGGGGGGGGGGGGGGGGGGGGGGGGGGGGGGGGGGGGGGGGGGGGGGGGGGGGGGGGGGGGGGGGGGGGGGGGGGGGGGGGGGGGGGGGGGGGGGGGGGGGGGGGGGGGGGGGGGGGGGGGGGGGGGGGGGGGGGGGGGGGGGGGGGGGGGGGGGGGGGGGGGGGGGGGGGGGGGGGGGGGGGGGGGGGGGGGGGGGGGGGGGGGGGGGGGGGGGGGGGGGGGGGGGGGGGGGGGGGGGGGGGGGGGGGGGGGGGGGGGGGGGGGGGGGGGGGGGGGGGGGGGGGGGGGGGGGGGGGGGGGGGGGGGGGGGGGGGGGGGGGGGGGGGGGGGGGGGGGGGGGGGGGGGGGGGGGGGGGGGGGGGGGGGGGGGGGGGGGGGGGGGGGGGGGGGGGGGGGGGGGGGGGGGGGGGGGGGGGGGGGGGGGGGGGGGGGGGGGGGGGGGGGGGGGGGGGGGGGGGGGGGGGGGGGGGGGGGGGGGGGGGGGGGGGGGGGGGGGGGGGGGGGGGGGGGGGGGGGGGGGGGGGGGGGGGGGGGGGGGGGGGGGGGGGGGGGGGGGGGGGGGGGGGGGGGGGGGGGGGGGGGGGGGGGGGGGGGGGGGGGGGGGGGGGGGGGGGGGGGGGGGGGGGGGGGGGGGGGGGGGGGGGGGGGGGGGGGGGGGGGGGGGGGGGGGGGGGGGGGGGGGGGGGGGGGGGGGGGGGGGGGGGGGGGGGGGGGGGGGGGGGGGGGGGGGGGGGGGGGGGGGGGGGGGGGGGGGGGGGGGGGGGGGGGGGGGGGGGGGGGGGGGGGGGGGGGGGGGGGGGGGGGGGGGGGGGGGGGGGGGGGGGGGGGGGGGGGGGGGGGGGGGGGGGGGGGGGGGGGGGGGGGGGGGGGGGGGGGGGGGGGGGGGGGGGGGGGGGGGGGGGGGGGGGGGGGGGGGGGGGGGGGGGGGGGGGGGGGGGGGGGGGGGGGGGGGGGGGGGGGGGGGGGGGGGGGGGGGGGGGGGGGGGGGGGGGGGGGGGGGGGGGGGGGGGGGGGGGGGGGGGGGGGGGGGGGGGGGGGGGGGGGGGGGGGGGGGGGGGGGGGGGGGGGGGGGGGGGGGGGGGGGGGGGGGGGGGGGGGGGGGGGGGGGGGGGGGGGGGGGGGGGGGGGGGGGGGGGGGGGGGGGGGGGGGGGGGGGGGGGGGGGGGGGGGGGGGGGGGGGGGGGGGGGGGGGGGGGGGGGGGGGGGGGGGGGGGGGGGGGGGGGGGGGGGGGGGGGGGGGGGGGGGGGGGGGGGGGGGGGGGGGGGGGGGGGGGGGGGGGGGGGGGGGGGGGGGGGGGGGGGGGGGGGGGGGGGGGGGGGGGGGGGGGGGGGGGGGGGGGGGGGGGGGGGGGGGGGGGGGGGGGGGGGGGGGGGGGGGGGGGGGGGGGGGGGGGGGGGGGGGGGGGGGGGGGGGGGGGGGGGGGGGGGGGGGGGGGGGGGGGGGGGGGGGGGGGGGGGGGGGGGGGGGGGGGGGGGGGGGGGGGGGGGGGGGGGGGGGGGGGGGGGGGGGGGGGGGGGGGGGGGGGGGGGGGGGGGGGGGGGGGGGGGGGGGGGGGGGGGGGGGGGGGGGGGGGGGGGGGGGGGGGGGGGGGGGGGGGGGGGGGGGGGGGGGGGGGGGGGGGGGGGGGGGGGGGGGGGGGGGGGGGGGGGGGGGGGGGGGGGGGGGGGGGGGGGGGGGGGGGGGGGGGGGGGGGGGGGGGGGGGGGGGGGGGGGGGGGGGGGGGGGGGGGGGGGGGGGGGGGGGGGGGGGGGGGGGGGGGGGGGGGGGGGGGGGGGGGGGGGGGGGGGGGGGGGGGGGGGGGGGGGGGGGGGGGGGGGGGGGGGGGGGGGGGGGGGGGGGGGGGGGGGGGGGGGGGGGGGGGGGGGGGGGGGGGGGGGGGGGGGGGGGGGGGGGGGGGGGGGGGGGGGGGGGGGGGGGGGGGGGGGGGGGGGGGGGGGGGGGGGGGGGGGGGGGGGGGGGGGGGGGGGGGGGGGGGGGGGGGGGGGGGGGGGGGGGGGGGGGGGGGGGGGGGGGGGGGGGGGGGGGGGGGGGGGGGGGGGGGGGGGGGGGGGGGGGGGGGGGGGGGGGGGGGGGGGGGGGGGGGGGGGGGGGGGGGGGGGGGGGGGGGGGGGGGGGGGGGGGGGGGGGGGGGGGGGGGGGGGGGGGGGGGGGGGGGGGGGGGGGGGGGGGGGGGGGGGGGGGGGGGGGGGGGGGGGGGGGGGGGGGGGGGGGGGGGGGGGGGGGGGGGGGGGGGGGGGGGGGGGGGGGGGGGGGGGGGGGGGGGGGGGGGGGGGGGGGGGGGGGGGGGGGGGGGGGGGGGGGGGGGGGGGGGGGGGGGGGGGGGGGGGGGGGGGGGGGGGGGGGGGGGGGGGGGGGGGGGGGGGGGGGGGGGGGGGGGGGGGGGGGGGGGGGGGGGGGGGGGGGGGGGGGGGGGGGGGGGGGGGGGGGGGGGGGGGGGGGGGGGGGGGGGGGGGGGGGGGGGGGGGGGGGGGGGGGGGGGGGGGGGGGGGGGGGGGGGGGGGGGGGGGGGGGGGGGGGGGGGGGGGGGGGGGGGGGGGGGGGGGGGGGGGGGGGGGGGGGGGGGGGGGGGGGGGGGGGGGGGGGGGGGGGGGGGGGGGGGGGGGGGGGGGGGGGGGGGGGGGGGGGGGGGGGGGGGGGGGGGGGGGGGGGGGGGGGGGGGGGGGGGGGGGGGGGGGGGGGGGGGGGGGGGGGGGGGGGGGGGGGGGGGGGGGGGGGGGGGGGGGGGGGGGGGGGGGGGGGGGGGGGGGGGGGGGGGGGGGGGGGGGGGCCATTTGATGTTTGGGGATTTGATTTCATGGGACCTTTTCCTTCTGTTGGAGATATAAATATTTGTGTAAGCCGCCCAGGAGGGGCTGGGTTACGCAAAGAGGACTCACCAGAAAGAAGCCCAAGACCAAGCATGAAGATGGCGGTTCAATAAAGGGCTTAAAGCCCACAGGCGACTTAAGGCCCATTGTAGTAAACCGCCATAATGGCATGACTTGTATCATAAGGTAGATTTAATTAGTCATCGAGCCGGACACTGTTTATAAGCCGGTCGGGACTCTGTAAGCCACAGGGCGTCAACCCGTGTATATAAGGGGATGACCTGTTGGAGGCTTAGGGCAAGAAACAACTCATCGAGAGCCGGGCATAGCGTATTTCGCTCCCTGGTCATCGAAACATCAATACAAACCCAACTAGACATAGGCCTTACCTTCACCGTAAGGGGCCGAACTAGTATAAACCTCTCGTGTCCTTTGTCCTGATTAACCCCTTCAAGCTTCCTAGTTGCGATGGCTCCACAACTAAGTCCTTTCATGAGGACATCTGACGTGACAATTCCACGACAGTTGGCGCCCACCATGGGGCCAGCGCACGGTGGATTTGAGTTCTTGAAGGGCAACTTCGAAGGGCTCAAGGGATACGTAGTGGGCCGGATGACCAAGAGTCGTCGCGGCAAGATCTACATCGACAATGAAGGCTGGGGTCCCGACGCCGGCTCAATTGAGTATAGGTACCAGGCCCCCTTCGGTGGAATCCACGTCTTCATCGGCCGGATCGGTGAGCCGGGCCCCGAGCCGGACAACTGCACCGACCTCGTCGAGATGGCTCAGCGTGCAAGGAAGACTCGAGTTCAATATGTCATGAAGCGTGCCTTCATGGGATGCATCCACGGAGAGGAACTCTCTGAAGGATCTGGAGATGGTGGTGAGACGGCCGTCCTCTCAGACGGTGATTCGTCCGCCGGCTCAACAGATTCATTGTACCAAGTGCAAGACGGCGTGCTTGGGGGCTGTTTCGATGGCACCAGTATTCCGGACCCCTGTGAGCCACCAAGATGGGCATGAGTCTTTATGGCTGGGACTCAGCCCGGCTCAAACTCTATGGCCGTTGCAGCAATAACGTCCGGGATAGGAGCAAACCGGGGCAGGTGGCCCCGTGCTCCCGCCGGCTCAGGTGCTGATAGATCTCATGGACAAGCTTATGACCCTGTTAACTGCAACGGTTATTCCCGCGAATAAAGATGAGCATGACGTGGAGGTGGCACGGGTGCGTGAGGAAATAGCTCAGGCCAAGGAGGTCTTGGCAACTGAGGACACTAGGTTAGCCACAGAGCGGGTGGCTCTAGACGCCCGGGCGCAGCGGTTGCAGTCAGAAGCCTACCGGCTTACGATGAGCCTGAACGCATCTAATGAGGTAATGAGGAGGAGACATCAGAAAACCCAGTCCCGTTTACCTCTGAATTATGACCCTCGGGTTCTTTTTGCTACACCCAGAGCCGGCCCAAGTAACCCGCCTGAGACCAATCAGTTTATGACAGCCGGAACAGGAGGGCCGGCTCAGCCTCGTGAGATGGCGCCTCCTCATGTGAGCATGGCACCGCCGCGTTATGTGCCGATACCACCGGGTCACTTTTCTAACCCCATGGAGAACTTAATCGCGGCTTCAACGCATTTGCCGGCTCTTCCTGTGGACGGTGATGACCCAACAGCAGTGGAGACCCGGAGGGTCAGAGAGCTTCTCCAGACGGCCTTGGAACAACAAGAGACCTATTCTTACAGCCGGGACAGGATTCATTCAACTCCTCTGCCTTGGTTAGCACCGCCTCGTCAGAACCGGAGTCCGAGTTACAGCAAGCACATGGAGTCTGAAGCTCTGTCAAGCAATGCCCAACGCCGTAATCCGCCCAGTGGCTATAACCCGGTGCAAGACCGAATACGCCAGGAGAACGAGCGGGCGGCTCAGTTAGCGGCTTAGCAGGCGGCTCATCAGGATCTTCCAGAGTATCCGACGACTTCTGTTGAGACAGGAGTAGCCACTAGAACCGGTGGTGTTCCATGTTTGGTACCAGCTTTGCGTAATGTGCGCTTACCCAAGGACTTCAAGGGACCTCGAAAGGTGCCGAATTACATGGCCGACTTGTAGCCCGGAGCTTGGATCAAAAGTTATGAGATGGCTATGGAGTTATTGGAAGTCAGTGACGTAGCGATGGCCAAATACTTCACCATGATGTTAGATGGAACAGCCCGATCCTGGTTAAAGGGTTTGCCACCCAATTCCATTGGTGCATGGGCAGAACTAAAAGCCCGTTTTATCCAGAACTTCAAGGACACTTGCAAGCAGTCTATGTCAATTGTGGATTTGACAAATTGTAAACAGGAGGAAGGTGAATCCACGACTCATTGGGTACACCGGATCAAGGAGATAATACATTCATATGACAAGATGGATGTCGGTTGATGACTTGTACTCCCAGAAGAAAAGCATATACTGATCTACCTTATCTTAATGGGAAACAAAGAAGGAGAGCAGCAATCCTCCATCAGTGTGATTCATTCATATTGACTGAGACATTATCTTAACAATGCCTTGTTTGAACATGTATAAAGAACAACAAAGCAGAAAAGGACCATTCCTAAAACAATGCGACTGATTCATTTTAACAGAGACATGATCTTAACAATACCTTGGTTAAACATGTAGAAAGAACTAGAAAGCAGGATAGTACCATTCCTAAAACAATGCGACTGATTCATTTTAACAGAGGCAAAAAATGAATCAGTTACTGGCCAATAAAGGAGGATGAAACATGCGGCCACAAAAATGTAATCCCGCCAATCCCTAACAAGTGTTGCAGTTTTGAGCTAAGATTCAGTAGTTAATTAATTCTGAGAGTGGCATTGCTTAATTTTACCAGCGGCATTAGATTAACAAAAAGCATACACAGTTCCAGGGGAGAGTGGGCGCAACAACAGCATGTGCTTTCATTTACTTATAAAGGGGGTGATGCAGAGTTTTATTGTAAGAAAGAAACAAGCATCATGAATGGGTTGGAACAATTTTCGCTCACTTAATGGTAAAAGACAGCAGTTGAATAGCTTCAATTCAACATTTATCCAAAACATTACCAATACAAGTAGCACAACATCTCAAAGCACATTGCAGTGGATGAAAGTTGGTACTGACCTTTCTTGACCAAGATTTGAAACAGCTCGGGAGGAGGATTTGAACGAAATCCCAACACGTATATGAAAATCCGATCTCCTTTTGTGTAGTTCCACCAAAATTAAGCAAAGTCGCCGGTGTGACATTCAAGTTGAACTGCAAAAAACACTCTTAAAACATAAGTGTTTCGCCCAGCGAAGCAAAATGTCGCAATAACAACAAGTTGAATAGATATACCTGTTTAAACAGATGCAAAAAAGGAATCAATTACTGGCTAATAAAGGAGGATGAAACATGCGGCCACAAAAATGGTAATCCCGCCAATCCCTAACAAGTGTTGCACTTTTGAAATAAGATTCGGTAGTTAATTCTAAGAGTGGCATTGCTTAATTTTACCAGCGGCATTAGATTAACGAAAAGCATAAACAGTTCCAGGGGAGAGTGGGCGCAACAACAATATGTGCTTCCGTCTACTTATAAAGGGGGTGATGCAGAGTTTGTTGTAACAAAGCAACAAGAATCATGTCTGGGTTGGTCCAATTTTTGTTCACTACTTAATGGGAAAAGACACCAATACAATAGCTTCAATTCAACATTTATTTAAAACAGTACCAATACAAGTAGCACAACATCTCAAAGTACACTGCACAATCATGTGGATGAAGGCCTGTACTGACCTTTCATGATACCATAAAATACGAATCTACCAACACGAATAGGAAATCCAATCTCGTTTTGTGCAGTTGCACTAAAATCAAGCAAAGTGTTTTGCGTAGCGAAGCAAAATGTTGCAATAGCAACAAGTTGAATAGATATCCCTGTTTAAACATAGGCAAAAAAATCAATTACTGGCTAATAAAGGAGGATGAAACATGCAGCCACAAAAATGGTAATCCCGCCAATCCCTAACAAGTGTGGCAGTTTTGAAATAAGATTCAGTAGCTAATTCTGAGAGTGGCATTGCTTAATTTTACCAGCGGCATTAGATTAACAAAAAGCATAAACAGTTCCAGGGGAGAGTGGGCGCAAAAACACCATGTGCTTCCATCTCTTTATAAAGGGGGTGATGCAGAGTTTGTTGTAACAAAGCAACAAGCATCATGTCTGGGTTCGTACCATTTTTGTTCACTACTTAATGGGAAAACAGAGCAATACAATAGCTTCAATTCAACATTTATTTAAAACAGTACCAATACAAGTAGCACATCATCTCAAAACACACTGCACGATCATGTGGATGAAGGCAAGTACCAACCTGTCATGACGCACACAAGATCACGTACGAATCTGCCAACACGAATAGGAAATCCAATCTCGTTTTGTGCAGTTGCACTGAAATCAAGCAAAGTGTTTCGCGTAGCGAAGCAAAATGTCGCAATAGCAACAAGTTGAATAGATACCCCTGTTTTAACAAAGGCGAAAAAGGAAACAATTACTTGCCGATAAAGGAGGATGAAACAAACGGTGACAGAAAGAAGCATTTAACTTATCTTGATGGAGAACAAAGTAGGATAGTAGCATTTCTAAAACGGTTGCATTGATTCATATTAACAGAGACATTCTCTTAAAACAACATTCGTTAAAAAATGTAATTTACTTTTAATAGTGGCATTGCTTCAATTTTCCAGCGGCATTCTTAGATTAACAACAGCAAAATAGTTATATGGGACATGCCAGCACCATGTGCATCCACACGTATAAGTGGGTGATGCAGAGTATGTAGCCAAGCAGCATATCTGTGTTGGTCCCATAATTGTTCTCTTTGAACTTTTTTCCTATGTGAGGGCAGCAAATCTAGTCCTGCACAAACTACCCGACCCCCCAGTTTCTTTCCCTTTTCAACAAAGAGATCGGTTCCTTACTGATGTCTGTACTGGGTTACCCCCTTTTTCCTTGTTCGACCAACAAAGCGGCTGGATAGCTAGTCTATACTACTTTCTGTCCCTCCTTTCCTCATTGAACCACGTCCTAGATTCATGCTCCAGCCCACCTCACCCTTCTTTCCTCTTTGAACCAAGACCTAGATTCGACTACAGATCGAAAAAGATCCACATGCAGCTAGAGCAACGACGGTTTAAAAGAAACTTATACCTTAGGGTCGTCGAGATGTGGCAAGGCGTGCAGTTGGAGGCCGGACCTGCCCACACTACATACGACAACAAGGAAGAAGAGGTCGGTGCCCTCCCGCACTGGCGCTGGGTGAAAGAGAACAGCGCAGCCGGCAGTGGATTGCCTCCCTGGGGGGGGGGGGGGGGGGGGGGGGGGGGGGGGGGGGGGGGGGGGGGGGGGGGGGGGGGGGGGGGGGGGGGGGGGGGGGGGGGGGGGGGGGGGGGGGGGGGGGGGGGGGGGGGGGGGGGGGGGGGGGGGGGGGGGGGGGGGGGGGGGGGGGGGGGGGGGGGGGGGGGGGGGGGGGGGGGGGGGGGGGGGGGGGGGGGGGGGGGGGGGGGGGGGGGGGGGGGGGGGGGGGGGGGGGGGGGGGGGGGGGGGGGGGGGGGGGGGGGGGGGGGGGGGGGGGGGGGGGGGGGGGGGGGGGGGGGGGGGGGGGGGGGGGGGGGGGGGGGGGGGGGGGGGGGGGGGGGGGGGGGGGGGGGGGGGGGGGGGGGGGGGGGGGGGGGGGGGGGGGGGGGGGGGGGGGGGGGGGGGGGGGGGGGGGGGGGGGGGGGGGGGGGGGGGGGGGGGGGGGGGGGGGGGGGGGGGGGGGGGGGGGGGGGGGGGGGGGGGGGGGGGGGGGGGGGGGGGGGGGGGGGGGGGGGGGGGGGGGGGGGGGGGGGGGGGGGGGGGGGGGGGGGGGGGGGGGGGGGGGGGGGGGGGGGGGGGGGGGGGGGGGGGGGGGGGGGGGGGGGGGGGGGGGGGGGGGGGGGGGGGGGGGGGGGGGGGGGGGGGGGGGGGGGGGGGGGGGGGGGGGGGGGGGGGGGGGGGGGGGGGGGGGGGGGGGGGGGGGGGGGGGGGGGGGGGGGGGGGGGGGGGGGGGGGGGGGGGGGGGGGGGGGGGGGGGGGGGGGGGGGGGGGGGGGGGGGGGGGGGGGGGGGGGGGGGGGGGGGGGGGGGGGGGGGGGGGGGGGGGGGGGGGGGGGGGGGGGGGGGGGGGGGGGGGGGGGGGGGGGGGGGGGGGGGGGGGGGGGGGGGGGGGGGGGGGGGGGGGGGGGGGGGGGGGGGGGGGGGGGGGGGGGGGGGGGGGGGGGGGGGGGGGGGGGGGGGGGGACATAGGAAGAAGGTTCAAAGAGAACAAATATGGGACCAGTGCATATATGCTGCTTGGCTACATACTCTGCATCACCCATTTATACGTGTGGACGCACATGGTGCTGGCATGTCCCATATAGCTATTTTGCTGTTGTTAATCTAAGAATGCCGCCGGAAAATTGAAGCAATGCCACTGTTAAAAGTAAATTACATTTTTTAACGAATATTGTTTCAAGAAAATGTCTCTGTTAATATGAATCAATGCAACCGTTTTAGAAATGCTACTGTCCTATTTTGTTTTCCATCCAAGATAAGTTAGATGCTTATTTCTATCACCGTTTGTTTCATCCTCCTTTATCGGCAAGTAATTGTTTCCTTTTTTTGCCTCTGTTAAAACAAGGGTATCGATTCAACTTGTTGTTATTGCGACATTTTGCTTCGCTACTCGAAACACTTATGTTTTAAGAGTGTTTTGTGCAGTTTAACTTGAATTTCACACCGGTGACTTTGCTTAATTTTGGTGGAACTGCACAAAAGGAGATCGAGATTTCTTTCCAGTCTTCGTGGCGAGTTGTTTCAAATCTTGGTCTCAACCACATGATGTGCAATGTGCTTTGATATGTTGTGCTACTTGTTTTGGTACTGTTTTAAATAAATGTTGAATTGAAGCTATTGTATTGCTGTCTTTTCCCATTAAGTGGTGAACAAAAATGGGACCAACCCAGACATGATGCTTGTTGCTTTGTTACAACAAATTCAGCATCACCCCCTTTATAAGCCAGTAATTGATGCCACTCTCAGAATTAACTACTGGATCTTATTTCAAAACTGCAACACTTGTTAGGGATTGGCGGGATTACCATTTTTGTGGCTGCATGTTTCATCATCCTTTATTAGCCAGTAATTGATTCCTTTTTTGCCTCTGTTTAAACTGGGATATCTATTCAACTTGTTGCTATTGCGACATTTTGCTTCACTATGCGAAACACTTTGCTTGATTTCAGTGCAACTGCACAAAACGAGATTGGATTTCCTATTCGTGTTGGCAGATTCGTATTTTATCTTGTCTGTCTCATAAAAGGTCAGTACAGGCCTTCATCCACATGATTGTGCAGTGTGCTTTGAGATGTTGTGCTACTTGTATTGGTACTGTTTTAAATAAATGTTGAATTGAAGCTATGGGGGGGGGGGGGGGGGGGGGGGGGGGGGGACCAACCCAGACATGATGCTTGTTGCTTTGTTACAACAAACTCTACATCACCCCCTTTGTAAGTAGATGGAAGCACATACTGTTGTTGCGCCCACTCTCCCCTAGAACTGTTTATGCTTCTCGTTAATCTAATGCCGCTGGTAAAATTAAGCAATGCCACTCTCAGAATTAATTAACTACTGAATCTTAGTTCAAAACTGCAACACTTGTTAGGAATGGTACTATCCTGCTTTGTAGTTCTTTCTACATGTTTAACCAAGGTATTGTTAAGATAATGTCTCTGTTGAAATGAATCAGTCGCATTGTTTTAGGAATGGTACTTTTCTGCTTTGTCGTTCTTTATACATGTTGAAATAAGGCATTGTTAAGATAATGTCTCAGTCAATATGAATGAATCATACTGATGGAGAATTGCTACTCTCCTGCTTTGTTTCCCATTAAGATAAAGTAGATCAGTAGATGCTTTTCTTATGAGAGTACAAGTCATCAACCGCTATTTCTCAATAATTGTTTCCCTTATACCTATTGTTGCTTACAGGGATATCAAAATTAAAGCTCGGTTTTATTCCGACTTCGATTTTAGTTGAACTGCACAAAAGGAGCCAATGTGTCCAAGGCAAACTGCTGCCTGGGTCCAGTTGGTCGTTCCACTTTGCAGAAAGAAGCAGTCACTGTTTGCGCTACATTACAGAAGGAATGACCGAGAAGCTTTACAGAGTATTATTAGACACCGGTGACATGACTACTCTGCAAAGACCATTGGCAATTTAACAACACGTGGAGTGCCCTGGGCAAAAAGTTCCCAAATAAGTACAAGAAGCTACGACAGGACGATCATAGGCATTACATATTTTGAATTGGAAAAGCTTGTCAAAGTTTAATCATTGATGTTAGCAAGAAGACGTTAGTTTAATATATTGGAATTGGAAAACCTTGTCAAAATTTGCTCATTGAGGTTAGCCAGAAGACATGCATTTGATATTTTTGAGTGGGACGCCCTTGCTATGAGTAGCGTCGAGTATTTTTTCCTATTCCTGTGTTCAGTTTAGAAGTAAATAGTTACTCTGCTGAGATATTCCTGTGTTAAGTGTTTGTTCTGAATATTGTCTATGTAATGTCAGGCCTTGTGTTTGATTGCAAAGTTGAGCTTGGAATGTTGTGGCATGCGGCATCACGAGCTGTTCACCGTGCCTCCTGAGAATAATGCTTCGTATTGTTTTGCATGTCGATCTAATGCCAGTGATTTGCTGGTTAAGAAGGTCATCCTCTTCTGTTGTTTCCGTGCTTAAGAAGTTCATCGTCTGATGTTTCATTCATAGCCTATACGATAAGTCGGGTAGGTTAGACGTGAAACCATATAATCTTCCGACCAACTCATGATATTAGGCCGTGATTGGATCGTCGTTTTCCAACCAAAACCGCTTGTAAAACTGACACTTGTAAATTAAAGCAGATGGTCTCGGGCGAAGGCGCTTGGTTGGTCGATTTAGACTAGTAAAATATCGGAAGTACTTCACACACGATAAAAACGCTGAACGACACTCGGACGATTGCTAATCCATCCGTTAGCTGCTGTTTCAGCCTTGCGGGGGGGGGGGGGGGGGGGGGGGGGGGGGGGGGGGGGGGGGGGGGGGGGGGGGGGGGGGGGGGGGGGGGGGGGGGGGGGGGGGGGGGGGGGGGGGGGGGGGGGGGGGGGGGGGGGGGGGGGGGGGGGGGGGGGGGGGGGGGGGGGGGGGGGGGGGGGGGGGGGGGGGGGGGGGGGGGGGGGGGGGGGGGGGGGGGGGGGGGGGGGGGGGGGGGGGGGGGGGGGGGGGGGGGGGGGGGGGGGGGGGGGGGGGGGGGGGGGGGGGGGGGGGGGGGGGGGGGGGGGGGGGGGGGGGGGGGGGGGGGGGGGGGGGGGGGGGGGGGGGGGGGGGGGGGGGGGGGGGGGGGGGGGGGGGGGGGGGGGGGGGGGGGGGGGGGGGGGGGGGGGGGGGGGGGGGGGGGGGGGGGGGGGGGGGGGGGGGGGGGGGGGGGGGGGGGGGGGGGGGGGGGGGGGGGGGGGGGGGGGGGGGGGGGGGGGGGGGGGGGGGGGGGGGGGGGGGGGGGGGGGGGGGGGGGGGGGGGGGGGGGGGGGGGGGGGGGGGGGGGGGGGGGGGGGGGGGGGGGGGGGGGGGGGGGGGGGGGGGGGGGGGGGGGGGGGGGGGGGGGGGGGGGGGGGGGGGGGGGGGGGGGGGGGGGGGGGGGGGGGGGGGGGGGGGGGGGGGGGGGGGGGGGGGGGGGGGGGGGGGGGGGGGGGGGGGGGGGGGGGGGGGGGGGGGGGGGGGGGGGGGGGGGGGGGGGGGGGGGGGGGGGGGGGGGGGGGGGGGGGGGGGGGGGGGGGGGGGGGGGGGGGGGGGGGGGGGGGGGGGGGGGGGGGGGGGGGGGGGGGGGGGGGGGGGGGGGGGGGGGGGGGGGGGGGGGGGGGGGGGGGGGGGGGGGGGGGGGGGGGGGGGGGGGGGGGGGGGGGGGGGGGGGGGGGGGGGGGGGGGGGGGGGGGGGGGGGGGGGGGGGGGGGGGGGGGGGGGGGGGGGGGGGGGGGGGGGGGGGGGGGGGGGGGGGGGGGGGGGGGGGGGGGGGGGGGGGGGGGGGGGGGGGGGGGGGGGGGGGGGGGGGGGGGGGGGGGGGGGGGGGGGGGGGGGGGGGGGGGGGGGGGGGGGGGGGGGGGGGGGGGGGGGGGGGGGGGGGGGGGGGGGGGGGGGGGGGGGGGGGGGGGGGGGGGGGGGGGGGGGGGGGGGGGGGGGGGGGGGGGGGGGGGGGGGGGGGGGGGGGGGGGGGGGGGGGGGGGGGGGGGGGGGGGGGGGGGGGGGGGGGGGGGGGGGGGGGGGGGGGGGGGGGGGGGGGGGGGGGGGGGGGGGGGGGGGGGGGGGGGGGGGGGGGGGGGGGGGGGGGGGGGGGGGGGGGGGGGGGGGGGGGGGGGGGGGGGGGGGGGGGGGGGGGGGGGGGGGGGGGGGGGGGGGGGGGGGGGGGGGGGGGGGGGGGGGGGGGGGGGGGGGGGGGGGGGGGGGGGGGGGGGGGGGGGGGGGGGGGGGGGGGGGGGGGGGGGGGGGGGGGGGGGGGGGGGGGGGGGGGGGGGGGGGGGGGGGGGGGGGGGGGGGGGGGGGGGGGGGGGGGGGGGGGGGGGGGGGGGGGGGGGGGGGGGGGGGGGGGGGGGGGGGGGGGGGGGGGGGGGGGGGGGGGGGGGATTAATTCTGAGAGTGGCATTGCTTAATTTTACCAGCGGCATTAGATTAACGAAAAGCATAAACAGTTCCAGGGGAGAGTGGGCGCAACAACAGTATGTGCTTCCATCTACTTATAAAGGGGGTGATGCAGAGTTTGTTGTAACAAAGCAACAAGCATCATGTCTGGGTTGGTCCCATTTTTGTTCACTACTTAATGGGAAAAGACAGCAATACAATAGCTTCAATTCAACATTTATTTAAAACAGTACCAATACAAGTAGCACAACATCTCAAAGCACACTGCACAATCATGTGGATGAAGGCCTGTACTGACCTTTCATGAGACGGACAAGATAAAATACGAATCTGCCAACACGAATAGGAAATCCAATCTCGTTTTGTGCAGTTGCACTGAAATCAAGCAAAGTGTTTCGCGTAGCGAAGCAAAATGTCGCAATAGCAACAAGTTGAATAGATATCCCTGTTTAAACAGAGGCAAAAAAGGAATCAATTACTGGCTAATAAAGGAGGATGAAACATGCGGCCACAAAAATGGTAATCCCGCCAATCCCTAACAAGTGTTGCAGTTTTGAAATAAGATTCAGTAGTTAATTCTGAGAGTGGCATCAATTACTGGCTTATAAAGGGGGTGATGCTGAATTTGTTGTAACAAAGCAACAAGCATCATGTCTGGGTTGGTCCCATTTTTGTTCACTACTTAATGGGAAAAGACAGCAATACAATAGCTTCAATTCAACATTTATTTAAAACAGTACCAAAACAAGTAGCACAACATCTCAAAGCACACTGCACATCATGTGGTTGAGACCAAGATTTGAAACAACTCGCCACGAAGACTGGAAACAAATCTCGATCTCCTTTTGTGCAGTTCCACCAAAATTAAGCAAAGTCACCGGTG